>JAQGBW010003301.1:0-16687 GCA_034698625.1 Julus scanicus
GCAAGATTTCTTAAAAGGAATGATGGCAGGAAACTCTTGCCGTTAGTGGAGACGAAAGGAATAAGAATTCTGTCATTTTTTCCTCCAGCATTTCACTGAAAGGAAAGAACGTGGGGAAAGAATGCTCGTGTATGGGGGGCTATTATCATGGCCCCCAGATCTGAAATTCCAGTACAGGAATAGATGGAATTATCATCCCTAAATTACCTTTTTGTCTATTTCTATGAATGTCAAACACTAAATACTTCCCCATTCGTAACCACGAGTATTGTTCTTATAATTTAGGTCACTACTTAATCCGGGCTGTATATTACTCTTCAAAAACTCGAATCCACTCAAAAATCCAACATTTAAAAAAAAGCCCCAAAAACGTCGCAAATTTCTCACTTGACAGGCAACAAATCAACAACTGCATCGTTTACTTCCCCTTCGATTTTCAACGATTATCCGATCATAAATCTTATTTTGACGACCAACTGTCCAGCTGGTACTCTCATAAAACTCTCCGTAGCGAACTAATATAGAAATACATCACACTTTTCGATTATAAACCTTTCAAAACCGAGGAAGAGAAGTTGGGACTCCGTAGTGATCCAATACGCACTCATGTGCCACTCTGCGTCTTGACGTCACATATTCCGTTGGATAGTGTAAATCACGAGTATAAATACAAATCCTTCATTTCGCTTTTGGTAAATGCGGTTTCACCAGGTGCTTAATTCACGGTACCAAAAAGCCAAAAAAAAAACACAAAATAAAAATCCTGTGCATTTGTGTTGAATTTCAGAATTGATGCTTGAGGCCACCACTTTTAATATCCTTGTCTTTTATCGACGTGTATTTTTTTGAAGTTTCATCGTTGTTTTTTTGTTATTTTCTGTATATTTCGTAATCAATCTTCGCCGCAGCAACGCATAGCATATATCCAGGATGCAATGTTTGTTTACGAGCCCGATTCGATATTATTCCCATCGATACGAAGAGAAAACGTAGTGGAGAAATAATCGATCACGTAGGTATATATACAAAAGCCGATCACAAATGGTTGAAATTCAATTTTTCCACATTTTTCAAAACCAAAACCAAACAAAAACATAAACCGAAGCACTCGTTTTAATCAAATACATAGAAAAATAATCCAAATCCATCGTAGTAATCCTCAAAATCGGAGAATAACCTGTGAAAATAAAACTCCCCAACTCGAAAATTACGACACGAATTCAGCTTACGGCACACAAAATCATGCCAAAAACTGAAGTTTTAAAAACACTAGAATGCACTGAATAGCACAACTAAAACTCAAAACTCCAAAAAAGATTTTGGTACTCTCGACATTTCAAAAAATTTACAAGGAAATCGTTCAGTACTTTTCAAACGCTTACGGCACACAAAATCAGGACAAAAAAAAAGCGGCACATTGTTTTTAAAAGCACACTGAAATTAGCCACTAATAGCACAACCAAATCTAATAACTCAAAACAAAAAAAAAAGATTTTCTTACTCTCAACATTACAAAAAATATAAAAGTGAAATTCCTAAATATTTTTCAACAACTGTTCAGCTCAAGAAGACACGCATGAAATAAAAGATAAATCAGGTTTTGAATATAATGAAAGTAACTTTTTTTCTCCTCATAAAACTTAAGTTTAAATAATTTTTTTTTAGCCGAACTTCCCTCATACTTAACGCGGCACACTCACTTCGAAAAATACAGAATTCAAAATAAATGTGTAATTTTGCATAACCACTCAAATTATATAGATCTTCACTATCCGAAAACCCCAATCTATCCAAAAAATCTCATCTCACATTTCGTTACGAAAAAGCAGATTTGGGGGCGACATTTTCACTATTTTTTTCCTCCCCCATCTCGAAATCAATTCTGAAATGGCTTTTTTCGCATCTACGCAGTAAGAAGACATAAATGGCGATTCCCATCTCAATATACACATTTTCATATAAACATTTCGCACGGTCTTGTTAATTTCCCGCCCGCGAACTGAGGCTAGGGGAAGACGGCATTTCGGGCGTAAAAATGTTCCCAGCGCGTAGCACGGTAATCGGCGAGTTCATTCTGCCGTTAAGACAGCGAGGAGGCCGGCACGAGCCAACACCAAATTACGGGATGATTGCACCCGTGGCGTCCAAATGCGCCTCAGCTCATTTTTGCATTTCTATACCGATTTTCCAGCTTTTACATTCATTTTTTTCACCGAAGGTTATTTGATCATGACTGACATCGTGAGAGACATCGATTTTTTCTATTATTTCTCCAACTGCGCATATTTTTCGACCTTTTTTACGTGGTCGTACAAGACGTGGCGTTTTTTCATTAAAATAACCCTCGATTTGTGTTTAAATATACCAAACTCGACTCCCTGTTAATAATATTCGAAGTTTAAACTATGGCTTATATTAACAGCGATGGAAATTGCTCAAATATAAATTATGTAATTTCTGAAATTTACATTTTCCTACATCTAAAATGTTAGGTTTTGCTATGAAGTGTACCTATAGTATCAAGTAATTCATATATAAAATCATATATATATCAAGTAATTTAGACAATTTAACGTAGTTTAAACGCCTTATTTGTGTCAGAAAAATTGAAATATATACTAGTTCATTAAACAGATTATGAATTATAGAAAAATAGATTTTAAAAAATGCAACAAATTAGGAGTAGGACCAGGTAAAGAAACCTGAAAATCCCACTTTCAAAAGCCAGTGTAAAAAAGAATAATTTATTTAAATTTTTCCAAAAATTTCTTAAAAAACTATTTCCCGAAACCGTGTTTACACGTTCGTGAAAGCTAAGATGAAGAAAACATCTTAAAATTTAGGATAATTTAAATAAAATCTAAAATGATTTTAAGCCGATCCCAAGTCCCGAGGAAGGCAGAGAAGTGGCTGCCGTGTGAGGACAGTGGGGAGGCGGGAAAATGTTTTTGGTTTGGCGGGCTCGCATGAAAGATTGAAAAACCCGAAAAAACACCGAAAATCTCGTTAAAAACATGCCCCTTGACATTAAAAAGGCAGCGAATATGTTTTCGCACATCTTAGTTCACTAAAATTAACTATTAAAATATGATAATAGCAAAAAAATGCACTTTTTCAAATAAAGCATTATAGGATTGAAGAGGTTGAAAAACATGGAAAAAAACATAGTCACTGGGAATCTATCATGTGAGGGCATCAATACAGCTCATTTACGCAAGAATTTATAATAAATTCATTATACTTCCACCGTTACATCTGGTCAATAACGAGTGGTAAATGTACGGCGAAACGAATCCACCGCACCCGACCATGAAGCATCAAAGACGGCAAGGCGCATCGGTTAGTTTCGCGCCTTATTAAGCGCTAAAAACCAATGTAAATAACGTCCTTAAAAACGTCAGAAACTCGCCGGGAAAAGTGTCATTTCTCCCCAAGTACCTCGCATTATTTTCGCGACCAAACATCGCGATTTACGTGGTCTAAAAATGCTCAAAATTTCGTTCGGCGCACACAAAAAAAAATCGAATGGGGTAAAAATTCGGAATCAAAGATGGCTGCAACGGCCGCCAAAATTTGAAGGCCAAAATTTCTTACCTTTTAAAGTGCTCCAAAATGCGTTCTTCGCGAATATTATCCGGTAAATTGCCGACCCAAAGATGCCTGGTCTCTCTAACCATCTTGCAGTGGTGACTTCATGAGGATTTCATGTCGCATATCCGTCAAAAATTTACTCCATTTAGAGATGCACTGTACATTGGAGCCTACCTTCTCTGATCGCGATACACACATCGAGCGCAGTTGTTCCAAACTGAATGACGTCACCTTCCAGAATGGAGTCACGTGAAAAACGGATAGAGAGAAACGAACCCAGGAACGGATAATCCATAAGTCGAGAGCAGGCTGGAAAAAGATCGATAAAATAACAGCGCAGGCAAAAGTAGGGAGGGAGGACGAGGAAGGAAACAGCGGAGGGAGGCAAAAGAGGAACATGGGGACAAAAAAACAACACCAGGAGGGATTAAAGCACAAAAAATGATACCGCTGGAGGAGCAGGGGGATTGGAAAATGGACGCCAAATTATTAACGCTGACGAATGCAAAATAACACGCGAGAGTACGATACGTTTACGATAGGCATCATAAAAAAAAGGATTTATTCTAGCTAAAATAACCCAATTTTAAAAGTGCGAAATTACAAAAGCGCATTTTCGCTGCCAAGCATTTTTATGAAATGAATATAAAACGAGTGTACTACACACAACATGTTGCTTTGAAAATCGGGAAATGTAGAAACGTATTTCCAGAAAATTTGTTTTTTTTTGGTAACAAATATTGTGGTAATTGGTCGTGGTTTAATCCATAAAATTTACTGGATACCCAGAGTAAAATTTAAGAACAATTTTTGCAAAATAATACACGGATTTCGTGTGATTTGTATTAACGAAATATAACTAATAATTATTGTATATTATTCTACCACATAGGTTGGTCTATCTTATAAGATCGTTTTAAAAGGATTTTTTATATTAAAAACCATCAACTACCAACGTTGACAACCAAAATTCCGAAAATTACGACTATATTTTCCCAAATAGCCAATCAAATATTAGTAAATACATTATTTACATTTAAGCATAATCTTTGATTATCTATAGTATACAATTAAGTGAGCAAATCATGTTCATTTATATGTTACAAATTATGAGAAGAAAAAAATATTTTACGACACATTTCATACATGTACAATTTTAAAACAGGCGATAAATATTGATTTTCGAAAACAAAATTCAGTAGAACGCTATTTTTTTATATATATTTTAAGTATGTTCATACGATCTGATTTCAAATGTGCATCATTTCTAGCACAGATGGTAAACCAGCTTGGAACAATCTCCAAGAAAAAAAATTAAAAATCCGAAAGAAAATGGAGATTAAAACTGAACTCAGATTGTAAGGATTATCTACTTTAAACGTAATTAAAAAATTATGTATGCTTCAGGGGGGATATTACGCAGTTTTAAAATTGTCCAGGTATTAGAAACACTTTCTAGCGCCTACAAAATCCAATATACTATTTTGTTTTCGAGAAAAAAAATCAATATATATCGATCGGCATCAACAATACGCATAAGAAGACACATGGATCGATTGATTACATGGTGTCACATCTTTTTTTCTTTAACTATTAGCTACGCATCAAAACAAAACGTTAATCTAATCTCCGATTAGCGTATTGCACTAATAAAATAATAGTAAACAAACAACATTATGAAGCATCAGTGTGTGCTGTTTCACCAAACCTAACATTAAAACTGGATTTAGTAAAGCCAACAATGGAACCTGCTTTAATTGAGTATATTAACTAAGATCTACGAGTAGTGCTAACATCTACATATTACCAGCTTTCAGCTTTGTATGGTACAACTTTCCGTCCACTGAGAGTCTGAGACTGACATTAAACTAATCGTTTATATGCGAATTAAAACATTTAGGCTTAACACCTCGCCATTGCTCTAAAAACAACAAAAAGAACAACCCTAACGAAAAGTATTCTAGAACATCACCACGCGGTATTTAATCATTCTTAATCCAGCACGCGCTTTTGTTCTAAAATGTAGAACATCAGCGCGTGCAAAAGAACACACGCCTAACCATCGCGAACAATGGTAATTAGTCATCTATAGTAGGTTCAGGATTATTAAAGTTTTTTTTCTATAAATAAAAGTCTACGAATTTTCACCGTGACCAATAGTTAATTTTGTTTAAGGGATCGAGGACAGGTATGTGGAAAATGGAGCCAAATGCCCCCAAACTTTCTAAGGATAGCCCTTCTGTGACCTTAACAAATATAGCTTAACGTGCAGTTGCTGATAATAGATAAGATCACCCCCCTCTAGGGACAGGCGGCACCATTTCCTCACCCCTCACAATACCCTCGGGGTTAAAGCTCGCTTATTACAGTCGGTTTTAAAAAAAAATGTTATGTGGCCATACGAGAGAGCCTGTAGGGAAAATCGGGAATCGAAAAACGAGCAGTTTTCATTTTTTTTGTCTACGTTGTAGAGTCCGCATTTGGGGTTTTTAAAACTTTCAAAGAGTGGGGGGAGCTTGGAAAGCTGCCAAAATTTGATAACAAACAATCACATCTCTAGTTTAAAAAAAAAATACAATTCTCGAGGAAGGTTGAATCATCCAATTACTGCCGAGTCTGCATTGTTCAGGCGGATATTTCATTCTATCTTCATAAAAAATGGTACGACAGAAAATTGGACCGCGTCCAATTCGAGCGTTATTTTCGAACAGTAATCGGATTTATCTGTTACTGATACCATTTTTTTTTTCGTTATATTAATCATTATCGATTTGGGGGCTTGAGAAAGGAGTCGCGAGGGAATGGCCACGTTGCACTTTGCCAACGAGGAACTCGACGCCGAAAATCTCCATCGGGTTCCCGCAATGTTAAGTGAATACGGGGAAAGGGAGGAACAATGGCGGCCAGACAATTTTTGTTGTTTTTGAAACTTGTAGCGTTAGTTCACATGCAGCTAACTATTTTAACATAATAGTGGAAAACTACTGTCTAACTTAGCTAATAACCTGCGCGAAACTAGCTTACAAGCGACGATTTTATGGTTAAATATATCCTGTTCTAAATTTGTCGATTAAAAGCAGATTCTAAAAATCGTTTAATAAAAACCAGTTTCATCGCAGATTTAATTATAAGTTATTCTTGTTTGTTTCGCTTTAATAGCAGTGACGCATCAAATGGGATACATCAGTACTACCAAAGGAATAAATTAAGGGCCGTTTACGTCTCTGGGTCCTCGACCGTCGTTAAATACTTACAAGATACTACACATACGAATGATAGCTGGCCTTGAGCGTAGTTAATATAAACCCCATATACGAATTATCGATTCTAAGCGAATTTCGTGCTTTCAAAATACGAAACTCAAAATTGGTTAGTCCTTGAAACAAAAAAATTATCGAAATTGAATAAAAAAAAAAATTATAAAAACGCACTACGTGGAACAAGTGAAAAAGGGCGTTTCCCCACGCACCGGGTTGCGCAACGAGGTGGCGCTACTTGTCTCATTTCTCAGGGCCAGCGCGAGACTTTGTTCGAAAAAAAAAAAAAATTAAAATGGGGAACAAAGATGGCGGCCTACAAAATGGCGTTCGGCATTTTTCGACGCATATCGTATTCCGGCTCAAATAAAAAGACAAGAAAAAGTGCTACATCCGTCGAAATCAACACAAAAAAGCATTAAAAGGCAAAACAATCGTCCCTTATTATCCAGAAAATGCGCTACGTAAGTCCGGTAAATATATATATCCCCTGTAAAAATAGCAGAGACACACAACACACACGCTTCACGCTCACAGCAATCACGCATCATAAAACCAGCACCCATTTTTAAAATTTCATCATCATCATACATGAGAAACGAGTAATCCGTTTTATCTACTAAAAAATTCAAGCCAAAAGCTATATTTTTTACATCGAAATGAAAAAAAAAAAAGTGCAGAGTTCGCTCCGTGCTTTTTAGTATAAATAGGCCTCATTCGTTGTAAAAATGGAGAGAAGTGAGAGTATACGAGGCCTACAGTTTCACGGCGGCGTATTTTGTTAAAAAAGCCGACACGATTTTAAGTGGAAATCCATTGAGTTGGGATTCGTGGCTGGCACAAAGGAATCTACTGACGGAGGTGCCACGAAGGTGGTGAACAGTTTTTCCCGCATATTTTCATTGTGAGAGAGATAGATAGATAGGTGTATACACGCAAATTGAGCATTTAGAGCTATCCTTCTGTGCTTCCTAAAATCATATTAATACATCCACGTCCCTCGAATCGGCTTTAAATACGAGCAAAAATTAAAAGCCCCGATCCGCATATCTGCCAGCCTGCGAACAACTGTCATCAGGCGATGATGACGTCACGCCTAACCAATGGAGGCCAGCGCGCAAGAAGACAAAAAAAAAAAAACAGGGAGGCGGATTTAGCCGAAACGAATTCTTGGCAATTACTCACTTCTATATACTACATCCTCATCCTGCCTACCAAATGCCCTTCAACCAAAAAACGACGACCAAATAGACGAGGCTCCCTTTACCAAATATGGACCAATTTGAAAATACGTGAATACAAAAATAATCAAAATTTCACTCATCCGCAATACGGTTAAAAATACCAACTACTAAAAACACATTTAACTAATTAAAAATAATGGGAATAGCCAGATTGAAAAGACCCAATTGGTCTTATTTAGAAAATATGTTTATCACTCGAAAAAATTACTAAATTGATAATCTGAAATTACTAGCTAGGTTTATCTGATAAATAGTTAAAAATATCAATTACTAAAATGTATTTAATTGATTAAAAATACTGGGGGCGATGGTGAAATCACTAACAGAAAACAATTGATAATATCCTGGTGATAATCAGATAAGGATATGAACCCTAAATTGATAACAAATTGCTAAATGCATATTGGGAAAATTATCAGTAAATTACTAGTCAAACTATTTGTATTTTGCTAAAAAATTAACGAATGATAGCAGATAGATGGCAAAATTTAAAAGTAATCAATTTACAATCACTTTACCTGTCTAAAAATGGACCAGTTGTCTAATTACCAATTATTACTTAATTTGCAATCAAAAAATTATCATGAAGAATTTATTACGAACTTTGTTTTCTGTAATGGATTAAGGAGATCTTAATGGCGTAAAACTAAATGACATGAACTAAAACTTGAAATTCATAACACTAAATTACTCAATACCAATTCGAACATCTTTTTGCTACTATTTTGAAATCTGTCTACAGTGAAACCTCGGTTTACGAACTTAATCAGTTCCTTGACCCTGTTCGTGAATCGAATTTTCCATTACAAAAACGTGTATTCTACTCTATTCTGTTGTTAATTATATGATTTAATTAAGTCTTACAAACTCTTATTAAAATATTTAAAAGTTTTCACTTACCAGCAGTCATTAAAAACCAAACTGATTCTTGAATCGGCTTCTCGCATTTAGCAGTTCGTGCAAAAAATGCATGCAATTTAGCGGCTGAAATCACAAACATGAAAATAGATTAGTCTAAAACTAATAAAGGTACAAAATATGGTAATACTCTGCTTCAATATTTTCTGAATTTGTTTATTTTACAAGAAATTGATTTTACACGATATCGCAAAAAAAATAAAGCGACCAATTTACAAATCATGAAATTAGAAGATTAAAAATTGTTTAAGTGATTTTAAAATGGATTTGCAGAATTATACAAGTCGATTAGGTATTGAAACACGAATAATAGTTACGTCAAAGCAGGTCTCTTCGTTTCAACAGAAAGCTATCAAATTTAACATGATCAAAAACCTTTTAGAAAACATGATCTCGTAAGAAAAACTTAACATGTTGGGCGTAGCGAGACTCTTAAATAAATTTGCATGCAATATCTTGCAAACGGGGCAAAAAATAAAATAGTAACGAAGGCCCTTTTTACGACACATTTATACAGAATCAATATGAAGTTAATTCATGAAATATGTCAATATATTTACAAAACATCTGGGATCTTTGATGAAGATAAAATTTGTTTTTAGCACCCCTGAGACATATAAATAAGTACGATACGAGATAAATAATTTAAGAAATTAAGGCAAGAAATGCGTACGCTTTGCACCTCTCCCTTGGACTGCGCCAATGAGGTTAAATTCATCGTATATCAACACCGGCTTAAAAATAAATGCGAGATGAAGCAATATATTAGGATTTAAAAGTTATCGGATCTAAGAAAATTACCGAGCGAAATGATGGGATGTTATCCATCGCGAGAGGGCATCGTGTGCGAATGAGGCGAAGGTGAATGGTGCCTTTTGGAGCTGTGTTCGGGAGATCGAGGAATTTTCGGCCGAGAACTGAAGGCCACCACATATTCGTTTACGCTAGAATAAAACAAAAATACAATAACCTCAATGAATAAACCTGAAATGCGGTTATTCGCAAAACATAAATGCGTAAAAACTACGCCACACATGCGATATTTGCAGCAAGTGCAAAATATCCGAGCCAATCTCATCAAATAAGAGAATTAACCACAATTTATACATGACTCGAGTGTATTAAACGAACCTACTACCACCAAATTTATCCGGCTCCCTCGGTAAAACCGGTGGAAAACTAACGGCCTCGGCCACTGGTTTCTCGATGCCGACCACCTCGTTAAGCATGTGACTGGCATAGTGATCCACGTCTAATTGCAACAAGGTATTTAAAAGTCAATTCTGCACTATAAATATCTTTAAAGGCAAATCAAGAAATCTTCAATCGACTCACTGAATGTTGGCGAGAAGGCATCGCTCGGCTTAGCTTGATTGGGTGACAAGGGATGGGAAGCTACCGACCATATTCCGGCAGAGGGACCGTCCATCGAATCTGCCGATAATTCCGATAGTTGTTGCGTCATGACGTGAGGCGATGTGTTACGTCTAGCTGCAGATCCCGGGCCTCTTGTCGGTGTTGCGGGTCGCCTAAATAAGATTTCCTACAAAATAGTTTAAAGTTAGCATACCCAGCATTAAATAACGAGTGAAAAAAATCCACAAATAAATACACTGATAATTATTTAGCTTACTCGAGAGTGGGTTTTTGACTTCGCAGTATTAGTGGCCTAAAAAAATTCAAGATATAAAAATCAATTAAGATGCAATTTTTCAGTTTAAAACAACGATAGCGCACTTGACATTGGCTTCATCTCTAAATTCAAACCTCACGTATACAAGTTTAAAAAAATTATTTAACGAGACTATATTTAAAATGTACTAACGACAGAATAGTAGGCAGCGAGTAGTTGTTCGCCTTGAAGTTCTCCTGGTAAAACCACAACTAAGTCATCTTTGTCCAACTCGTCTTCTAAAACATCTTGTTCCTGTTTCAAAATATTGGATTATTTAGCATATGGACTAACAAGAACACCGAGATATAAATTGTAATGAGAAATCAAAATTTGTTACACAGCGGAACCTAGGTTTAAGAACTTAATTCGTTCCTTGACCCTGTTCGTGAACCGAAAAGTGCTTGATCCGAATCAATTTTTCCTATAGTAATTCGATCATGTAAATCCAAATAATGCGTCCTTTGTCCTAGACATTTTTTTAAACATGTTCTGGCTTTATGTATGGAAATAATACAGAATGGAAATAAATATAAGAGTAATATTAGAAGAAAGCAGTTTAATATATACATATCCATGATTTCCAACATTATAGGAAATAAAGACGAAACCCACGTAGTGTCGTCATGCTGACGTTGCTGCGAATTAACTTCATCGACGTCATCGATGGATTCAAATCCATTGCATCTGTAATTGGCGTGGAGAAAACACGAGACAAACTTTTGCCATATTTGCAATTGAGGCAATATCCTTCAAACTAATATCGATTTTAATTTGAATCCTCTGAAATTTTAACACATTTTAGATGTTTCTCTTATTTAGTAAAACTTATCCGCAACAAAGATGTTCTGCTGGAACAAGCAAAACAATTGCAGAAACCCGGACCTTTGATCGATGGTCCAGAGAAATGTGTTCATGAACTGAAGCATCGTTCTTGAAGCGAAACAACAAATTGTGTTCGTAGACCCATTTGTTCGTTAACAGAGACGTTCATAAACCAAAGTTCCACTGTAATATGTTTAGAAAAAGCAAAATAAAAATCACAAACCTCATCATCGTCATCCTCGTCCTCATAATCGGACATGACCTCTTCCACCGGATCTTCTAAAAAACAAAATCGTTTAACACTCAAGTAGCGTTTTTTAAACATATATTTAAAAAAAAAATACGCAAAAAATCCCATACCCGCAGTAAGTTGTCGCAAAATAAATTCCAACTGTCGTTTCATTTCCGGATGAGATTCTCTGAGAAAAATATGCAACATGTCCTCTAGCCCCATGGATTGTGCTTCTCTTTTGATAGCCGAAACTGTCAGTATGCTGTACAATGTTCCATTCACATATGGAATTATCTAACCGATGCAAATAAAATCACAAAGTATGTTGATTACAAACTACAAATTTGCAAAAAGCAAAATTTTCTTGAAAAACCACAAGACTAAAGTTTTCTACCTCTTGGTTTTGGCTCGCCAGTAAATTTGTAAGCACTTTGAGAGGTATGTGGGGGTTCCTGGTGCAGCGCTGTTTTCCCGCCGTCCGTAGACATAAATTCATAAGTAAGGCCACGGCATATTCCAGCGCATAATCCGATAAAGAATCTTCCTCCTCGAGAAGGGAAAGAAGCCATTCGATGATGTTATGCTCGATCATAGAAGTCTGCAACTGACGCCTGCAACAATTTCAAATTCACTCTGAATTCGGCACGATTTTAACGTCAACGTACAAAGGTAAATATGCCCGAAACGACTACCTCAAGCTCAGTTTCTGTAAAGTGGCGATGCTCATATCCAAGGACGTCGTTTCCAGCTTGCTGAGACGGACATTGTCCATGATGGCGATTAATATGTTGGGTCCGTGAGACAAATACGATCGGCCCGACGTCAAAGACGCCAAAGCATTTAAAAGCCTCGCCATGGATTGCCTCAACTCGATGGTAGGCGTCATTATCAAGGCTATGACGACATCCTGCGGACATAAAACATTTGCTCAGTTGAATATTGAAAAGTAAATGATTTTTCGTTATAAAAATACGTACGCCATACTCTCCACCACGGACACCCATCAGATCATTGGAAATAAAAGTAGACATCACCGATTGTCGCTGCTCACCAGGATCACTTTTAGTTATCCTCTGGAAAAAGAAGTAAATTTGGCACATTAAAAAAAAAGCTAAATCAAAATTTGGTACATTAAAAAAAGCTAAATCAAAATTTTCGGAAATTAGGAATCGTCTTAATTGATTTTATGATACGAAGTAAGGTAGTTTTTCTGCAAAACACAGCAGCAAAAAAGATTGTGATAAATTTGATAAAACTTTTAGTTATGACAAAGTCAAAATATTATAATCAAAATGTCAACATTTTCTGTAATAGTTTTAGTATCTGTACTGTATTTTACAGACTACAAGGCGCTAAGGACTATAAGACGCACCTTAATTTATAAGCAATTTAAAAAAAAACAAGTAGTATAAGCTGCACCTGAATTTTGGAGGCAATTTTTTGAAGAAAAAAGTGCGTCTTATAGTCCATAAAATACGGTAATAGTTTTCGAATCGTTTTTAGATTAAAACTTAAGATTGTTTTTTATGAACATCATTATTACAGTGTACACCTATACGGCCTTTTTTAATTATGGTATTTTTTCAATTTACGGCTTACAATGTTTCGTTATACGGCCAAAAAAAATGCTGTAATTAAAGAAAGTGGCCAAAAAATGTGATAAATTACCCCAATTTGCACAAACCAGATCAGATTTGGATAACAATAAAACTTATGAGTTTCACTTCGTTTGAAAATGAAAAAAAATAAAATCCCAATACAGAAAGAATTGATTCGTAATACGGCTTTTTCCCTTTTACGACCAACTTTTCCAGAACGTATCTAGGTTGTAAAGCGAGGTTTGGGTGTATTAATACAACAAATAGGTACTAACCCATCTCAAAGCTTGTAAAATAAACATCTTAAGTCTAGGAGCACCATTTGCCAAATCCTTTTTCAACTGTTGGAATGAAATCGTCGAAAGAAGCAATCCGTGTGTTTTCGACCTAAAAATATGCAGACATTTATTTAAGTAAACGGCAACAATTCCATTAAACGTAAAGAATTAAGTAGAAAATTATCTGCCTTATTAAAGGAGTGTGTCGCCGTTCGCCATCTGCTGTATTACCAGCATCTCCATCTCCATTCACGTTATGCTGACCTGCCTTTACCTCCTTAAAGCCATTAGTCGAGCCTTGGTTGAACAATTCGGGAAAAGCATGAAGACACGTATCCATCACTTCGGAAAGATTAACGTCCTCCCCTTTCACGGATGTCTCGAGGGCAGACAGCAGCTCGGTTGTTATATGCATTAGTTTCTGATAATTATCCTGCATGAAAAGTAATCAATGAACTAATTCAAAATAAGAGCATGACAAATTTTGGCAAACATCCACATTTTAACTAATGACCCAATTTTGTCGATGACACGCAGCAATAATCATTAAATGTTATTATTGTACATTTTGGCTTCATTATAATTATGTAATTCTCATCTGAACTGACCCGAATTAAAGCGTAAGCTATTGGGGCTTAGACTAATCGAGTACCTAGAGTATGTTTGTTACCCACCTGAAGTTTTATGATTTTTTGGTGCTCGCTTTGCAATTGTGCTTTCATTTTTTCCACTTGTTCATCATTTGTTCGTTGGCTATCGTTAGGGCTGCGATGTTTCCTGTAGATTTCAATTAAATCTAAAAGATCGCGTTTGTGACTTTTGAATCTTTCCGCCAGCTTGGCACTTAGATGCACATCCAATTGTTCCCGTAAATTGGCAACCCAAGAATCCTTTATAATCGATGAAAAACAATTTTAAAATCATCAATTTGTGACAGTATCGAGCTTAAGTCGATACGTCCGAGCAATTACCTTAAATAAATCGGCGAAAGATGGATGTTGAGAGGGATTTTGAATGAAGGGTAAAGCGAAGTATGGCAGATAATCGGGTTCACGACTCAAGAGTGAACCGCGACCCTCCAAATACGACTTGAAAGCTGGAGTACAACTTTCAACCTGCTAATTAAATGAAAAATATAATTAAGATCTGGTCAGTTCCGCGCAATTGAAATAACATGCGCACAAGTCCACAACGTGTCAAACTGAAATAAACTTGCCTGGCTCGCTGCTGAATTCCTTACATTAAATACACCAAAATGCAACTCCAACAAAAACTCCAATTTGGAAAACTCTGGCATGCCACAAATGCCTGGAATAACTTTGTCTAAAGTTTTGAAAAACTCCGTCCCATTTCCAGCATCGTACATATGAAAAAGCTCATCCTTTATTAGAAAGAGTGAAGAAGAAGAATGCATAATGATGATAAATGTCCACGAGAAAGAATTCAATAAAAGCAAAATCATAAGTAAGCTGAATTTAAGGTACCTTGTACGCCTTGCATTTATTGTCGTTGTCATCGTCTATATCAGTAGCACTAGAAGTCAGCGATTTTTTCTGCATCGCACATTCATCCAGGAAGGCTGTATTGGTTTGATCAAATCCATTCTTCTGAAAATACTGAATAACATATTTCAAATAAAAACGATGTCGTCAAATCCTACCGACTAACCCCTGTACCACAGCTGCTCAAATCGCACGAGCTTGAGACCGAGTTACGTCTCCAGTCTCGGATGCATACCACAGTTGCACAGAAAAATTGCCAAGACAGCCAAATGTGAGACGCTCTCAAGCTTGAGACGCAAATTATACGAGGCAAAGCTTGAGCTGCAGTTTGGTGCCCACAACTGTGGCATGGAGTCCCGTACCACAGCTGCTCAAGCTTTGTCGCATTATATGCTGCATCTCAAGCTTGATATGACACACATTTGGCTGTCTTGAGCTCGTCTGGGACTTGAGACACAGCTCAGTCTCATGCTCATGCGATTTGAGCAACTGTGGTAAGGGGGTAAATCTTCAGCATGATGGAGGGGGGAAATGACGACTTACACGATTAATTATTTCATAATAACCTATATAGCATGCATTCAAATTGAAATCCTAAACATATTTTCAAACATATTCTTACTTTTTTCTTTGAGAAAGATATGTCTTCATGAGCTAATATATGCAAGAGTCTCTTAATTCATGAGCTAATTCAAGATCGACTGACTGGATTTTATATTCACTGAATGTGCTGAATGATCGCATTATCTTGCGCAAAATAGAGCAATTACTGCTCTGCGAATAATTAAATGGCATTATTTTATGCAAATATGTCCATGGCCAAACACCAAGGACACTGCAGTGGTGGTGACATCCAAGGTTATATTATAGTAAATCAATGGTTTGTTTACATATGTAAACGATCACGCATGTTTTTTGACGGCTGTCGCGAGGCTGAATTTTTGTAATTTTTACCTGTCCAATAATTTCATTCAATTCATCCCTCAACTTTCGTTCCGTTTCGTCTTGAGCCATAAGAATCCGATGCACGCGCGGACTTCTTCCAAGACATAGCAGCACAAATTAGCACTAAGTTTTTAAAATAAATGTGAAAAATACGAAAATTTCAGCACGACATTTGGAACGCTGCATTTTGGAATGCTTCGAAACGTCAAAATGAGCGAATCCACGAATGACGTCATCGCTACCCACAATGCATCGGGTCGCCGGAAGAATTCTACCTGTTTTGATCGAGTGAGTTTCCGCACGCTTGTAATCGTAATTATTTCATATTTATCCGTGATTTACCCTTTTATTTAATGAGAGACAAATGTGTCAACTAGTTATGAAATAGAGCAGAGCTGGAAAAATGATCCCAAATAACAATACCAACGTTACGTACGTGTTGAACCGATACACACCTGTCTAGATGTTGCGCAATCTAAGATTAAAAAAAAAACAATACAAATTAATTATTTATCAGACTTAAAGACCCTTTATGCGTCTAGCTACACATTAATGTTCAAGTCACTTTCACGCACAATGGCATCTAAACGGGGTGAGATACCATTTGCTACAAGAGAAAAAGTTG
>JAQGBW010003302.1:0-16686 GCA_034698625.1 Julus scanicus
TGGGAAAACGCGACGTCGGTCAGACGCATTTTACGACGTCTTTACGACGTCTTCACGTCGGTTTGTGCTACGTGGGATGGTTGGTATGAGCACTGAGAATCGATTTAGGAGCCGGTTGTTAATGTGTCAATGGATTATTTATTGAATATAGCTTAAGATTCATCTATATACTTATATCTGGTATATAATATATGTATGTACCTGTTGTAGATTTTATCAAAGCTGAAGATTTTGAGAATTGAGTATTTCAGAGATATCAAGGCTGATTAAAACTCAGACTTTGCTCTTACTTACTCATGTGACCTTGATTGCACAGATAATTATCGTGCCCAAATTATGTACAAATGACCGAATTGTCTGCAATCACAATCTATTTTCACATGACTATGGACTTACATAATGTCTTTTCGATTTGAAACTCTGAAACACAGACTGCACAGTAGTAGCAGAATAATCAATAGCTAATGGGAGATCCAATGAATAAAAACTTGTCTTGCTGGAAATTTATATTTCTTAAGGACTATAGGCGAATTCAAAACATAAGCTATTACTAATTTAAACCCTAACTATTATAATGCTTCTTTAGTTACAGGCTCCTATTCATCATTTTAGCATTTTAAATAGCCTACTTTAGTAACATTGGTATGGGCGAACAACTTAAAAGAACATGGCAAAAGAAAGACTATTTTGTGTTTTGTCATGTTAAGGGGGTGATAGGAGGGTGACAATACCTACACTGCTAAAATTTATAAGCGTTTACCTAGTTTCTCAGCAGATTCTTAACAGTTTCTCAACATTTTAAGGTATTTCTGTACATAATTTTTTTATGTTCTTTGTGCATCTTGGCAGAACCTAAAATTGTTAGCACTTGAACTTATCAAATATTTGAGAAGGTATAAATGAAGGATGACACGTTGCAATTTTTAAATTAAAACAAAAAATTACACTGCAGATATTAAGTTTTTACTACACTATATGGCTATAATGTTGTTGTTTTTTAAATTTTGTCACTTTTTCGATTTACGGCCCACAAAGTTTTGTTATATAACTGCCAAAAAAAAATGCTGTAATTAAAGAAAGTGGCTAAAAATGTGATAAATTTCTCCAATTTGCACAATCATGATCAGATTTGGCAAACAATAAAACAACTTATAGGTTTCACTTCGTTTAAGAAGGGAAAAAAAAAATGAAAATCACATTTCAGAAAGAATTGATCCGTTATACGGCTTTTTGCTTTACGGCCAACTTTTCTTGAACGTATCTGCACCGTAAAGCGAGGTATGGGTGTATTAAACAACTATAAGCTTAAATGATAGAAATTCAATTATTTTGTTACAAAATCTTTATCCGCATGGGTTCACCAATTCAAACGTGAAAATAATCCCAACTAAGTTTATTTTGTGGATTCTTTCACGAAAAACAACTACGTCGCTAACTAAAAATATATATTTAGTTTAATTTCTACATGTTTTAAGCTTGCTATACATACATGTTTGATTACGTGAATTTAATAATTTTAACGTGAAGATAATTGTTGGTTTTCCTCATATGGGGATTCCGTTCTAGATAAACAGAAGGCCTAGCTATGTACAACGCCTTTTGAAGAATTAATCATGTGTTTTTGACGTGTTTTCTCAATTTATCTTGATTTTCAATGGAATTACAGATTATTACACCAATGCTGTTGAGGGAGATATATTTTAACACATACATAGATTGAGAATCATTGCTCTAGTTACTATTGTATGGAAGACCGGGGCACAGTGGGTCAAAATTTTAGAATTTATTTATTTTTGGGAGAAATATTTAAAATAAAGCATTTTAAAAGAATGACACAGTAATATACAAGCTTCCAGTATCTGTATACATTTTGTCATCCTTTTAGAGCTACTAGTTATTTTGCTAAAAGAAATTTAAGATGCTTGCGCAGTCTGTCCCTGTGTGCCTATTTGTAGGGGTATGCTGGAACATAGCATGGGATACAATGGTCCATGCGAAATTAAGACAAATTTTACAAGAAAAAGAACACCACATTGTTTAATTGTATTTAATACAGCATGTCAATTTAAAATTCCACGTTAAAATATCAAAAACGATTAAAATTAACCGTAATTACAGCAGATTTCATATTTTTACTGCTTACTTGTCCAAATGTGGTTTTTCTTCTGTGATTGCGAACCATTTTTACCTTAAAACATAAATTTGTAATATTTTAACTTGGTTCTTATTTAAAGTTACGATTAATGATAAAATATAAAGGTATAACCCAAAAACATTGATTGGGGTACACCATACTGGGACATGTTCTAGTGAACCCCATAATGTTGTGGTCCACTGTACCCCATACAACCAATTTGATCTGACCACAATTACTAATTAATATAAACTTTAGTTTGAAATTATAGCTGGATACACTTTTCAATGGTATATTGCAGCATTACTTATGTTTTATAATTACACCTAGAATAAAAATCCAATTTTGAGTTGTATAATTACTTTTCAAGAACAAAACCTTTAACTGTAAATCTTTTATTCTATACTTGTGTCAGATGGCAGACATTTTGGTTAATAAAAGAGCGCTGCAGACAGGTTCTTTTCAAATCAAAAGCTTTAAGTTGCTGATAAAACCCGATTTTATAAACACGTTGTACTACTGTGCCCCGATCTCCCCTATACCAGTATCAAATTGGTTCACATAACAGCTCATATGTAACTGTAATAATGAAATGTTTATTCTGAAACATAGACCCGCTGAAACATGTCCATTAAAAGTAGAAATAATTTGCATTCAGAAGCATATTCATGGAGCTATCCGAAATGCTAGTGAACGACTGTACATCTATACAGTGATCAACTTAAATGATGGGACACCTTTTAATTTGTTATAATACCATTTTAATTGAACAAATAATGATAATTACTTAACCAAAGTTACTTATATTGATAAATTTCATTATAAATAATAGAAAATGGAAAAAAAAACATTTTTCTAATGCAACAGAAGTGATGGGACACTGTCTAAAATATACATGTAAAATATTGTATATGACTAAGTAATAATTTGTAGGACCACCATTATGTTCGGTGACCTCTGCCAATCTTCTTGGCACTCTTTTGAGATCTTATGATGGATTGCAGATGGATTACGTGTGCGTGAGATTGCCGAATTTATTGAAGTATAAGTCGATAGAATATTCAAAATATAGTAGAAACGTTTTACAGACAGTAACCGAGTTCAAAATTAATCTAGAAGTGGTCCCAAACGAAAGATTAGTGAGTGAACCGAGTGTGCTGTGAACAAGGTTGTGGAGAAATATCAAGAACAACTGGTTCGAATGAGTCCACAATAGTCCAGGAAATTAATGGAATAACTGTACATCCTAAAACCTGTCACAGAGTTCTTCATAGAAATTGTTTTTCTTTAAAAAACTCATGAAAGAAAACCCCTTATTAGCAACACAAATCTTACAAAATGGTTAGACTTTGAAAATAACCCAAAATCAGCCACAGGAATTCTGGAATTCTGTATTATTTACACATGAAAGCATATTTAATATTTTGGGAAGCATTGGCAGAGAAAAGGTTTGGAGGAAATGTGGCAGAGCCTTTGGAAACGAACATCTAATACCAACTGTAAAGCATGGTGGAGAGAGCATTGTTGTTAGGGGCTAGATGTCAGAATCTGGTGGTCAATGAAGTTTTTATTGATGACATAATGTACAAATGTAAATATGTGGGGCAAATAAACTAGAATTCGGTACCAACTATAGCAAAATTGGGGTTAGGATATTTCAACTGGACAATAACACCAAGCAAACATCACACTTATAGCGAAAGAATGGATATCATATAAAGTTCCAATTCAACTTCATTCACCAGCCCTGAGTCCTGACTTTAAATAAAATATAACTTTTATGGGAGATTTTGGGGAGAAATATTAAAAAGCACACCATGCATTTCTAACACAAAAAAAGACCTCAAAAGAGTGCAATTGGATGAATGGCAAAAATTCTACTCAAAAGAGATAAAATAACGAGTGGATTCCATGCCTAGAAGATTGGCAGAAGCCACAAAACATAATGGTGGTCCTATAAATTATTAATTAGTCATATACAATATTTTACATGTATATTTTGGATAGTGTCCCATCACTTACTGTATGTTGCATGTGAAAAATGGTTTTTTCCATTTTCTTTTAGTTATAATGAAATTTATCAATTTGAGTAACTTTGGTTTAGTAATTGTTATTGTTCATACTACCAGGAAGTATATTCTGTAAATAAGTTCTTTGTTCAGAACATAGGGAATACCAAAATAATTTCATGGAAACAACTTTGCAAAATCTGAAAACTAAAGTTAACTGATGGGCCAATCCCGGAATTCGAATTTACATATTCTGAATCTAAATCTCGAGAAAATAAGCTTATTAGTTATGCATGTGTGATTTTTTGGAAAGGCTATTAATATTTATTGGATGTTTTGCATCTATTATTTGTAACCGGTTAAAGTTAATAGCTAAATGTGATTTTTTTTCTCTTGGCATAAAGTACATTACAGGTGTTCTGTAAATATCTTTGTCTGGAATAAAGGCATAGGGGACATTTTGATTTGTTTATCGTTACCACTACTGGGGAAATAATGCCAGTTTGCCAGTTAATGTCTTGAAAAATTAAACCTCACTGAAATGAAAGCTGGTGTATCTTAATGTTGTAATTTATAGTTATTTTGGGTGAAATTTTTTAGATTTTTTTAGATTTATAAATTTATAGAAGTTTTGCTTTTCTATATTCTCAGACTCAGTCAGCTGTTAGTAAAGTAAAGGAATTGTTGAAGCAAAAGCCAGAAGCTGTAAGTAACATTATATCCTGCTTTGCTACATTTATGGCATATTTTTTTGGCCAATTCTGCATTTCAGTAGCGCTTGCATAATAATATACGGTTATGAGATACCCATTTCTCTTTTTCTGAAATATTATTGCTACGATGCATTTTTTGTAGATTGGGCTGAAAGTGGGCGTAAAACAACGTGGTTGTAATGGGTTGAGTTACACGTTAGATTATGCAGATACCAAAGAGAAATTTGATGAAGAAGTTCTTCAAGATGGTAAGTGAATAAGTAACATTCTAAATTCCTAGGAGTTTTTAAAACTTTACTTGATAAATTTTAAGTTGGTTCAGTATAGCTCTTGCAGTCTTGCTTGCTTTTCTGTGGTTTTTCACATGTACTCGCAAACCCACTTACCCAATATATCTTTAGTGGCTTCAAATCCATTTTAGCATCATTAAATAATCCTGCTAAACAATACCAGTTGATGCAATTCTTTTTAGGGGTACTCAAACAGACCCCAAAATTTCGCACATGTCTGCAGTTTAATCAGTTAATTGGGGCCATTGTACATGTGTTGACCCAGTTTTTAAAATAACGCATTCTAATTGGCTGGACCTACTGCAATGGGCCTTGTAGACGTGCTGGAGAAAAAAGTGCAAGCTGCATTTGTGCTCATTTCACAAAAGACACTCAACTTGTGGATCATGGCAGAGCTGCTTGAACCTAATGCGCATGTGCACCATATGTGGGCCAAATGCATATAGCCCAACTACCCAAGTGAGAAGTTCGTTTGAATACCCCTATTTGTATAATGACAATATGCATGGCAGTCATTGTTTATAATATTGCCAATGAACACTTAAGTTCTATGCTGGGACTCCCATGTTTTGGTCTGCCTGGTAATGAACGAATTGCTACATGCTAAAGGCCATGTTTTTCCTACAGGTGTGCGGGTTCTGATTGATAAGAAGGCCCAGTTAACACTTCTCGGCACTGAAATGGATTTTGTTGAAAACAAACTCAGCTCAGAGTTTATATTTAACAATCCAAACGTTAAAGGAACTTGCGGTTGTGGTGAAAGTTTTACAGTATAGAGATGTAGCAATTTCTTTCATAGGTCCATTTATTTTATTATTTATTGTATTAAGCGTCTTATGCATTGTAACATAGCTGTTTTACATTAAATATAATTAAGCCGTTTTTCTTTATTAATGTGTATTATTAAATCCACTTGTGAAACCACTTGTACATAATATATAAAATTGGTTATTTGAAATAGTTATGAATAGTTGAAAATTGATATCATTACAACGTATTATTTGGCAAAGCTTGCATTTGCTGGATGTCCTTGTAGTTCTACAGTATGTTAATTCCGAAGGACAGGTTTTCTAATTTAGCTTTCTAAAATCTGTTATAATTTTGTCCACCTTCCAGTACACTTTTTTAACCTTTAAACTACAACATCCTTAACCGTCCCATAACCATAGTTGCATGTAATAAAAAAATACTAGGTACATACTGTAGTATTATGTGAAGCTGTAGGTGGTTTAGACAGGACAGTCTTAGATTATAGAAAGATACGTGGCTCTTTACTTGAATACTTCGGGTCAATGACATTTCAATATTTTATTGCCTATTTTAAAGAATTCGCTCATATCCATGATAACGGTGCTTTTTAACAAATAGTTAGCCAAGATTATAAAGAAATGTTAAGATACACTTGCTTTAAGAAATTCACAAATTTGAAAAATGTACCTTTCCTAAATTATATAAATGAATTTCACTAATAGTGACCTTATTGCACATGTAACCAATTTGCTGTTTTTCGAAAATTTGGCAATTTAAAGCCCATTTTACCAATGTTCCATACTGGTTACCATTGTTTGATAGTGTGCATGTGATGGCATCCGTAAGGGGACGATGTTTGCTTTTTTATCTTCGGCTATATTTGTGAACTTTATTTCTACTGAAATGAGTACGACAGATATGGGAAACAAGAAAGTGTTCTACCTGAAAAAAAAATTAATTTGGGGTTTAGATTTGGCATCGGATGAGCAAAGAATTAACTTTACGAGATTACCCTAACATTGTTTGTGAAAGACATTTATTTTGCTAAAAAATAACAAGCATGATTATCATAAACCATTGCACAAATAAAAGACCGGGATTTCATAAGTACTTTTTAAACATGATTACTATTCTAAGAAAGGAAAGAACTTGATTAATCAAAAATGTTTGAAATACTAATGATGTCTACAGCTCTAAAATTGTGGTCCTCAAAGATGGCGAATTATACGAATTTGTCTGCTCTTGTATGATATCGCAGTAGACCAACATTAATGAAATTAAGTGTAATATAAGTATGATGTAAATAAATTGAATAATACAGTAAATTGAACGTACTATGGACCAATAATGCACGCTTAAAACAGTTATTTATTTAATCCAGGCACATCCAGGTCAGATCCATTAAGTTTTAATTATAATCTATACAGTTTTCTAAACGGTGCTTTTCCTTATTAACTTTTATTAAAAAATTAGAAGCAGCACATCTCTTGAATGCTTCCCCAAGTAAGGAAATCTTTGAATTGTTTTCACGTTGTAATTGGTGTTACTCATATCAAATTCGAGATATGGCATGATGACAAAAAATATTGGGCATTGTTTCAAAAATTTCGTTTATGGTGTATCAATCACTATCTGAAAAATTTCTATCAAAAAACTTCGACTATGGCATGTCATTTCTTAAACAAAAAAATTGAACAATACGGAATTACTAAACTAAATTAGTTTACTACACATTTCCATACTCGTTTAGTTACTAAAATACTCTCCACTCGACAAAAATACTAGCATACTCTGAACTAATCTTTAAGATGCTTCACTACTAGTACTTAGTATAGCTGAAATGTAATAAACCAGTGATCTATGATCAGGATTAATCAGGAAGTGATCTTACAAACATTGAGCATTTTATCAGAAAAGTGCTAAAAATTACGAAATCTGTCCTGGAATCGATTTAAGCACTTGTAATCAAACCTCATATCAACGGCCCTAAGGTTTCCATTGTATAATACTGAATATTTCCACAATGTTATCGCCTTATGAGGTCCAAATAGCAGTTTTACTAGTCACTGTCAGTCCAGGGTTTTTAACCTCTCACACCTAATTTCACCCCTCATGCATTTGAAGGAGGGTCAACAGGTGTGCCACTAAAGTTTATTGAAGGGTGCAAAATGTGTTTCTTTAATTTTTACTGCAATTATAAAATAAATACAAAAATAGTAAGCATGTTAATCTTAAAGCTGATTACGGTGTGCCACTCTAATTTGGGCTCCTTATTAATTGTGCCACGAATAATTAAGCACCATTTTGTGTGCCTTGAGTTCAAAAAGGTTAAAAAACACTGAGCTAATCCTACACTACATCTGTATGCTTCCTAGATTTAAAACGGATATACGCTCTTAAATTAAGTCTCAATAAATAGTAGACAGTGGACTTAAGTTATAAATTCTTGATCTGAATAGAAAGTTGTACTTTTGTATACTCCGCATGCGACCTCGACTTTATCTTTCAGCCTAGGTCCACCTTAAACTTGGACGTGGAATGTTCAACTGCTGTTTAAAAACTGAAAAATCAGAACCCCGCCAGCGTCGACCTTCAACCGACTATCAGTTTTGAGAGTAGGCTCCTGCATTCGAGATGGCCGCAATTACGAGGTTATCCGCCGTTGGTATTATTTTTCGACCCACTACTCGCGCCAATAACTACTTGATGTTGAGCAGATTTATCTGCGAAGGCCACACAGACCGGATCAAAATCTGTTCGCACCTCTCCTGCACCTCGATTTTGCTGCAAAAGAGTTCTCATTTTTGCAAAAGTAGACGAATCTTACCAGGAAATAACATGGCAAGCTCAACTGGCAATGAAACTATTTTGATTTCCATCCCTGAAGTTAAATCGTTCATAATAAGATGCCTGACAGCAGCAGGGGCTAAGCAGAAGCACGCTGAAGCAAAAGCTGATGTTTTGGTAGCTGCGGATCATCGGGGACATTTCAGCCATGGATTAAATAGATTAGGTAATGGACAGTTAATTGTTTACAGGGTTTTACCAATTGGGGCATTCATAAGCTTCGGGCTTATGACATAAAGCTAATCAACTCAAAATTTTCTTTGAAGCATACCGATTTTTCATTAATTTGCGATATCTTTATTAATTTAATTTATCTTCCCTAAATTTGTTTGTGAAGCAAAACGTAATTGTTACGACAAAAAACTTGGCGAATCCTATGAGATCTAGAACTAGTAAAGTTCATTAATTTATACACAATTGCTGCTGAATTTATAAAATTCTACACTAACTGTATTTTGTAATGCATTGCATTGTCAAAAATAATTACAAGAAATTAATTGGCAAATTTTCGAATAAGTCTGTTGTACATTCCTGTACTTAATTGTGGGAAATGCAGCAAAAATGTCGATATTCAGCAACCTTGAAAATTGGGATTATGCTTCAAGCATAATCCCGATTTTAACACGTGTTAAACAGCAGGTTATGCTTGAATTTCCTGCCTACATCTGGAAACTCCTTTATAAAAAAAGCAATCTATTTTTTTCAAATTCTTGAAGAACATATTGTGGTAATTAATGATGGGAATATTCCTTGGAAATCCTTAAAATAATGCTTGAATTTATTTCATCACATTTACTGGATACCCTGTTATTTTTCAAGTATTTGCAAAACATACAGGTTGCTTCCTATGGGAAAGATTAAAAAATATTGGAAAATTAGTAAAGAAATAGTAAAAAAAATGTTTCTGAACAATTTTAAACTTTATATTCGCAATTTTAAAGGAACTCCAGCTTTTCTTTCAATGCATTTGTTTTTAATGATATGTGCTATGCATCTGTAGAAATGTATGTGCGGGATCTTAAGACTGGACTGACAGCATCCAAAGAAGAACCTGTAATTCTGAATGAAACTGTATCGACTGCGCTAGTGGATGGCAAAAACTTGCTGGGAGCTGTCGTTGGGAACTTTGCCATGGATCTTGCCATCGAAAAAGCCAAGCAAACTGGCATTGGATGGGTTGTAGCAAAAGGTAAAGTTTTATAGGCAGAGTGCCATCGTTGTCAAGCTGTCATTAGAACTCCTATTGTCCAAAAAGAAAGGACAAGTTCAAATATACTTTATTAAATTGAATGCTTACATAAATTTGCGAATTAAAACTATTGATTAATTACAAGGTCATATTTAGCTGTTCTGTCAATGCATCACTTGGACAGTAAGCAATAATGTAATTTGTTAACCTTTGTTTTGCTATTCATTTTTTTAGGATCGAACCATTTTGGAATTGCGGGTTGGTATAGCATGCGAGCACTTCAACAAGGAATGCTTGTAAGTTAAACGATAAAAGTTCGAAAAGTAAAGTTAAAAAATATTAGACGTTTTGAGATGTTGCCAAAGTTGATATATACAGTACTTATACAGTGCAACCTCAGTTATCAGAGTGACCGTATTATCTGAACCGTGCGTAACATAACACACCTTACAGTGTGACTGTGTGAAGTTATTTATTACCCTTATGATAAATACTGTATGTTGTAATATTCTACAACGAATTTATTACTTAAATGTGAAAATTTGTAATTTATTTTTAATACAAATTTGTACTGAAAATCCGCAATGTCCGAGGCAGGTTTGATATTAGAAATACTCAAACAGACCCCACAAATTTCGCATGTTTAAAGTTTATCAGTTAATTGGGGCAATTGTACTTGTGCTGACCCCGTTTAAAATGATGCCTTCTAATTGGCTGGACCTACTGCAATGGGGCTTGTAGAAGTGCTGGAGAAAAAAAAGGTTTTAACTGCAAGTTACTTTTGTAGTCATCTTGTCAGGCCTGTGCAAGCTGCATTTGTGCTCATTTCACAAAAGACACTTAACTTATGGACCTTGGCAGACCTGCTTGAATATAATGCTCACATGCACCATAAGTGGTCCAAATGCAAATAGACAGACTGCTCAAGTGACAAGTTCGTTTGAGTATCTTTAATGTATTCTGGTTTACATGAATAGCTGCTGACTTTTTTTTAATAAATCTTTGGCATGCTATAGTATTCTAATGTTAGCAAATGGGGATGCTGAATTTAAACCTAAAAAAAAGATTGCCTTCATACACATCCACATATGGAATGCAATATATTTACAATTGGCCATGTGCTTTCTATATGTCTTCAACGTTAATCATATTTCATTTGTTATTAAATGTTCTAGGGAATGGCTTTTACCAATGCATCTCCATTAATAACAGCCACGAGGTCTAAAACGGTAAGCTTTTACGTTTGTAAATCGAAACATCTTGCTGCATGCTTTAAACACGATTACATCAGTTCGATTATTGATTACGTCACATTTCATAAAATGAGCCGAATTAATATTGTCCAATTCATACCTCAGGCAGTTCTGGGCACAAATCCTCTGTCAGTTGCCGCTCCTGCTGCTGCCGATGACAGCTTTGT
Organism: Julus scanicus; assembly: GCA_034698625.1. Lineage (NCBI taxonomy): Eukaryota > Metazoa > Arthropoda > Diplopoda > Julida > Julidae > Julus > Julus scanicus. The sequence continues at coordinate 11,353 of JAQGBW010003302.1, forward strand.
ATTAGATATGGCAACCTCAGCTGTAGCGTTGGGAAAAATCGAAGTTCAACACCGTAAAGGACAGCCCATGCCAGCGGGTTGGGCATTAGACTCGGATGGAAAGGTTGGTTGATGTAAACGAGAGGAATACAAGTATTTTAAGGAAGATTTCTGATTCATTCCATAAATCCAAGTTACATTTAATTGAAAACATATTTCTAGGCAACGACAGATCCAGCAGAAGCATTGAAATCTTGGTTATTGTTGCCTCTTGGAGGAGAAGAGAGTAGCAGTGAGTTGAACTACCACAATATATTTCATTTATTTTAGCCAATTGCATATTTAATTTTAATATTTTCAATAGGTGGTTATAAAGGATTTGGGTTAGCCATGATGGTGGAGGTTTTCTGTGGAATGTTAGCTGGCAGCAGTTTTGGTCCACATATTAGGAAATGGGATAATCCTGATGCGCCAGCTAATCTGGTGTGAAACTTAGAATTTTTAGAAAGTTTGTTCCTTGCATATGTTATTTCAAAGTTTAAGACATGAATTATTAACATTATATAATTACTGTTACAGGGACAGTGTTTTATGGCGTTAAACCCTAAAGTTTTTGCCCCTGGATTTGAAAATCGAATGAGCGAATTGATGGATTATTGCCGAAACCTTGAGCCGGTAAAATACAGAATTCAAACATGTAGTAAATAAGGTCTCCTCAATTAAATTGGCATTGTTAAAGTTGTTGAATAATACTTTTTATTTGATTTTCACAGATTGAGCCGCAAAAGCCTGTTTTAATTCCAGGAGACCCCGAGCGAAATAATATATCTTTAGTGGATAAAAATGGAGGAATAAGTTATCCTAAGAATGTCGTCACACATTATGTAACGAACTATTTTACTGCTACGGCAGCTTATTGGTGTATTAGTTATTGAACATCCTTGATTTAATTCTTAATTTTTTTTTAGGATGAATTGGCAAAACTCCTCAAGTTAGAGCCAATGAGACGTGTTTAATTTGACTTCTTCTGGCATATCTTCATGGTAAGTCTCATTAAACAGTTGTGTTGTATTTAGCTAAGAAAGGTTGTTTATTTTTGCTGTCCCTTTTCTTTTAGATCGGTGACTTTTTTATTGTATATTATAAGCAACCTTGTGGTTTGATTTCTGGTATAATAATTCCCAATTACCGGAAATATGCACACGTTGCTTATATTTCATTGAACAAATATGTATCTTGAATACAATTTGTTGTGGATTTGATGTAATAGAGGACTTTAGAATTTAGAATTATTAATGAAAAAAATGAAAATTATTTTTATAGTGGTATTTGTAGCGAGGCTGCACTTGTCCAGATTCATATGTTTGCAAATAGTTTTATCACAATTTTTATAGATCACACAACATTATATATATAAAAAAACTCACTAAGCAGTTTTTAAAACGCTGAAATAATTACTACTTTGGGATGAGAAGTGCTGTTAAGGTTCTTATTTCTATGTTTGTGGAAATAAGTAATGCAATAAACAATGTATTCCATTATTGTCAGGGAAATTTCTAAGTACAATACAATTTGCCATTAATAAAGCGCTGGAACTATCAAATCCACGACTAATCTCCAATAATTTTTCATTCTCATACAGCATTTTCACTAAGTTTTTTTTTTGTTAAAATATAAAATGACAAACTGTTTCAACATGGTTTATTTTCAAAAAAAAGTATTTTGGGTGAAATACATAATGATGAATATGGATTAAAACAACTTTCTACCAGTAGTACTAGAGTGTTTCAAGTTATCCAAATTTCATTTCAGAGTATAGGAGGTTCGTTCATGTACATTTATATACACAAGTGAGTAGAACTATAAGGCAAATTCGAGAAGGGATTAATAAATAATCGAATGTCAGAATAATAGCATTGTCTTGTAACAGTCCAACTTGCTAATACGCTATTTATAAATGGCAACAGAACACAAGCTTTTAAAGAATTGTTTGTAATATACAGCCCTTAGTTTTATATTGGACCAACACAACTTTTTTTGTACACTCTTTGGATATTAAATTAAAAATTAAAAACCCAAAATTAAAAATCCTATTCAAATCTTCGCAAAAGTAACAAAATGTAAATAAGAAAGAATTCCTAGACATGATCACTGCTTAATAAAAACTGTAGCTCTATAACAACAGTATAAACAAATCACTCAATAAATACAAGTTAGTAAAAAGTTAGAAAACTTTACCACTGCTTTTTTAAAAATCCCTGTACTTTCCTAAATGCAAATTTACACTAGAGCCACATTACTCGACATAACAATAGCGTTGCAGTTGTTTCTACTTATCATTTATTTATACTTGCAGTACTTAGACAGGGTTTCTTATTTCGAGGTATATCCATTCCTGCAGAATACATTTGTCAAAAAGTTGATGTTGCCCTTCAATTTGCAAATCACACATCAACAGCATAGTTTTCTAAATGTACAACGCTTTAAAAAGGGCACTAATCAATTTCTTTACTCGTCTGTAGTATCAGAAATTCTTAAAATACACTATTTATTATGAGAAAAAGTGACGAGAACAATTCGTAGTTTGTATTTTGAAACTTTAAAAACGCTCGCATAATAAATCTACATTTATTTTGTACATTGCTTGGGCTAAATAATGTATATGCATTTTATATATATACTGTATGTATTTATTTATATATTTATATACTGTAGATATTTTAATATCTAGTTAAACTTTATTTACTCTTAAAAACCCTACACAGATTCAATTAAGTCTAATATTTATTTACTGCGAAATACAGGAATAACATTTATTTTCTATACTTAAATAATCTAAGCTGCACATTGCTGGCTGTGTGTTTTGTGTTTTTTTGTGGTGGTGAAATATGATTAGATGAGAAATGTTGATCCTTATTAATAAGTACTTTACATCACAGTGTGTTTACCTCAATACCCTTTCAAAGGTAAAGAGTCGTTCGTCATATTGCAGGCATTAGTAGACAGAAAGTGGATGGTTTGATATCGAATTAGTTTCGTTTTTCATAACTGGCTGATAAAAATGATTAGCTCTTCAAATGATAAATTTGATGAATGGGCAGCACCGGAAACTATAGCTTTCATAGAAGTTTCTAGTATTTTCTTAGCCGTATAATTAAGTGAACACACTCTTGAAATATCTTTAGGGTACCACGGAACTTTTAATCGTGTGCAAACTGACGACATATCTTTTTATTACCTATTCTCTTGATAATTAAAAAACATTGCATGTTTTTTTTTAGTATTTAAGTTGACTTGATTAAAATATCTATTGAACATCTAAAGTTCCTGGGATATCAATTATAAATGTACAATTTTTGGGCCCTGAAGCAACATTTATTTTGAGGACCCATCGCAGCTATTAGCTGTTACACCGATGCTGCTGACCCTGGTGAAAAAACCATTAGAGATTTCTATTGTTATTTGGAACGTTGTTTTCTATTGGTTTTATTGTTTTCTATGGTTTTCTATTGTTCAGTCAATACAGCCAAACCATAGAAGTCTGTTCAGGAACCATAGAAAACAATTAAAACCAATAAAGTGTCCAAATAACAATAGAAACCAATAGAAATCTCTATTGGTTTCTATTGTTTTTTTCACCAGGGGAACTTACATGCACAAATGAACCTGGGCCATATGGGCCCTTGGTGGCTTATATGCCTTTATCATGGCATTTTCATATGGCCGCGTGCCCTAAAAATTATACTCCAGAAAAGGACATATTATATTATCTTGTCAACAATGATAAAGGCATTTCAGCACTTGAAAAGTTGCTGTGGTAAGAAACTTCGTAATGTGCTTATTTGCATTCAGTAGAGCATTCAATAATATTTAATAGAGCCAAGTAAAATATAATTTTTGTTATGGCGTATACTAAATAATGTTAGTGGCTTAATTACGAAAAACGAAAAGACAATGTGACCAGTCATAATCCATGCAGACACAAGATGAATGATGAAATAGTAAGCAATTTTTCAAGCAATTTGTAATTCTAATCTCGTTTGAAAGATTTGTTATTATTTTGAGGTTTCTCGGTGTCAGCAGTGGCAAATTTAACAGGGGAATACACGGAAATTGCCTCCTGGACCCATGGCCAAATGGGCCCCAGCCCTCTCATTGATTGAAAAAAAAAATATATATATATATACATACATATATATTTTAACGTTTTGGTGACGTAATTAATTTAACAGACGTTTTCTCTCTGATTTAGTTTAATATAAAGTATATTTTTAAATTTTTTTACCTACAATACGCCAAATTTTCCTTTAAATCCCCAATCTTTCTCAACTAAGGTGCAATTCGAAATACTGTGTTTATTTTGTTTTTAATAATGTGTTTCATTAACAAATTGACAGTAGTGCTAAAGAATTTGTGGTGAATGCTACGCTACATTGATGTTTGTGCGGGAAGTACTTTATAATCGTGAGAAAGTAAGTGGAACTTATTTTTCCGTTATAAACTTAGTGTAAATCATTTTCAAACTAAGTTTGAAAGCTTAGTCAATTTATTAAAAACTAATTAAAGCCTACAGTATATGAAAATCTCCATGATTTAAATGTCTACACCAATCCGTGCATTACGTAACACACCATTTGATGCGAAACCTTTGATTTGTACATTATGTAAATTTTTAATTTTTTAAATCTGATGCAGTTCAAAGTCACGTATATTTACGAGTTTATTTTTTATTTAATGCAATGTGGGTAAAATACTTTTTCTTAAACGAAATCCTTGAATCCAAGATTTTTAAAAAAAATTGTTCTGAAAAGTTTGTGATCTACATACTATCTGATTTTTTAAATTAGAACTTAATGTTTACATGTTTATGAAAAACTATACATTTAAATTACCATTAATGTTTCCATTAAGGCATGCCGATTACTTTTTTTACTGAATATAAATATCTTAGGAATTAATCGCTTAACACTGGACTTTCATTCTTTCTCATTTAATAATGAAAAGAATGCAACTACACATTTTAAAAATACATAGTACAATGCATCTGGCTAAGAAATTAGCACAACCTAACACATTTTTGTTCAACAAGTGCTCATTAAAATGCTTACCAAGTAGCTTTTCAGCTAACAAGGTCAACTCGGTTTTATTATGCGTATTGTATATAATCATTGTTGAAGTATGGCAGGCTTAATTACTGACTTTCTAACCGTGCAGCATTATAGCCTACATGTAATCGTTTAATGGTAGGGATAGTAACGTGGGATGTTTTAGGCAGTGACATATACTGCGGTTACATGAGCACTGAAAGTACTTCAATTTGAGATAAATAAACGTACCTTAAACCAAGTCTAAAAG
>JAQGBW010003303.1:0-16684 GCA_034698625.1 Julus scanicus
ATGGTGGGTTAACCTAGTGTATTAGAACAGGTTAACCCTAGGTTATTCTTAACCTCTGTTGGTGCAACCGGCCCTAAATGTGTAATTTCGATATTTTTAATTCTTCTCATTACTGAGTTTTTACATTTAAAATTTCTGCATGAAAAAGATTTATGTTGCATACTGTAGTTATCCAATACCTCGGAGCTGAGTATCTGGTCACGCTGTCCAGCTAGTTTTTATTAATTTTGACGTCCGCTATTTGTAGTTCAAATAACAAATGTAATATTTGATATTTGAAGCGTTATTTATGAAATATGAACTAAATTCGTATTGTATAATAATGGGAAGGAAGATGTTTTAGCCAACCTTAAGTTGATGAAGCCTAGAAAGCGGTGAAATGGTAGTCTGTAGGACCGATCCCTGCGGAATCATCTGTGTTATCTTAACATATATTGCTGTTTCGTATGCTGATTATGTTGTTTTGAAATGGATTTTATTGCCATCGATGACAGAAAGGTAATCCGGAGACTTAAGTATTTTTGTATTTTATGCATGTTATGAAAGGCGTATCATAAGCTGCATTTAATGTGCATTCTTGTAATCTTTTCCAGTCTCTGGCCTGCATTTAATGCTGTTGTATTTAATACCCTTTTATTCCTGATGGCTATGGCTCATGTGAGAGCTGTATTTTCGGATCCAGGAATCGTCCCTCTACCACACAACAACATAGATTTCTCAGATCTTCATTCAGGAAATGAACAATTACCATTACAGAAAGAGGTATAGTGAGTGCAAGTAATTAAGAAGGGTTTAATAATTAGGGGCTTTCACATTACAGTACATTTTTCTTTGCTTTCTCAGAATGGTTGGACAGTGTGCTCAAGATGTGATATATACAGGCCCCCTCGTGCTCATCACTGCAAAGTATGTCAACGCTGCATTAGACGAATGGACCATCACTGCCCTTGGTTAGTGATTCAGAATTTTAATTTGCACACTGTAAATCCTGCGTAACACTTTTTAAATGTGTGATTTCAGGATCAATAATTGTGTAGGAGAGTTCAATCAGAAATATTTTATTCAATTTTTACTGTATGTGGGTAAGATATGCTTTTCAAGAAAATGTTACTAAAAATAGGACATCTCCATTACATGAATATAGTACATTGTGTTTATTTTTCTTTACAAATAATGCTTTAGGTTTAGCAAGTGCATATGCAATTATGCTCGTGATCATATCTTGGCTGAACGAATGCTCTGATTGTCAAGTGGAAATGCACATTAAGCAGAGCCGCATGTGGGTGTCACTTTAGTATAATTATATTGTTTTCATTCGCTGATGTGAGTTGTATTAAATTTATGTTGCAATTTATGCTTTTTTTATTTAGAATCCATTCCGTGTTATTAGTTATTGAATGCATTCTATTTGGCATATTTGTTATTGCTATCATGTTTGATCAGGTACGTTTGTTTATAGTTGTATTTAGAGATCAGAATTCATGTATTGTCACTGTTTATATTTTACTAATAATTCTTCCATCTATTAAGTTCACAGCCATATTATCAGATGAAACTGCTGTAGAACATGTACAGAGACGTGGCCCTTTTAGGCCAAGAAAACCAAAGATGGCATTATTGAGTGAAGTGTGTGGACGAGGTAAATATGGCTTGCACATTGTAATTAATTATTGTATTTTGAAATCTATCAGAGTTGATGTGGACATTGTGTACCTTATATACCTGCAGTTTTAAAATAACTTGATGTCAGATACAGATATACATGCACGTTTGAACCACAATTTTACTGACTTTGTTTCATATTGCAGGTCCAGCAATTCTATGGCTTTTTCCCTGCCAAATTGCGCCACGTCGTAAGATGGAGTCCAGCCCTGATTATGAAGTGTAGTTTCACATGTTGACTTTTTGGAGTTTTAAAATACTGCGGCAGCTAAGTTTCCCTGCTTCTTTCTGAACTTAATAAGTTTTTTTTCTAATAACGTTACTCCTGTCGGTAATATTTATTGATTTTTCAAGACAATATATATGTACAGTATATATCAGAATGTACGACGAAGGGGTGCTTTAAGGGGAGGGGGTTTAAGGTTAGAATAATTGGGAAATTTGTTTGGGAATTATCTTAAAAGAAATTAAAACTTGCTCAAATCATCAGATTTGAAATCTGGTTGCATACAGTATTATAAACTTCAGGGCCCCACAAGTTTTTTCTAAATAAACTGGATTATCATGTGGATGAATTTTTAGCATTCCATATTTTGAGATTTGCTCCAGTTTGAATGTGATAAAATTTATGATCACCCATTACTGAGTTGACAATTGCTTGTTAACAAAAGTTGAGACTGAAAGCACTGTTTAATGTTTATGCCGTGAACCACATTTTTTCATCTACACCTGCGTTACTTTGGGGTATTTATAATTTTATTTTTATGTATTCTCGACTGAGCTAGCTCATATAGAATGTGATTAATCTCGGTGAAATACACAATTCAAGGCTCCTGTACTTTTTATTAAGTTCATTGCAATTTCTATTTAGAGATATCGAAATATTCATACAATTGCTATAATAAATGTTATTATTGGATGTAAAAAATTGACTTATTGAAACTTTTATTTTTAATTTAAACGATTTTCACATGAGGAATTGTTTACATCAATTGACAAATTTAATTTGGGCAACTTCTAGTTCTTAAAGTTACGCGAGCCAGAAAGAAACATGTTACCAACACTTTGAATAATTTGCATCTGTATATTTTTTTCCCCTCTCGACACTGTTTTTCAAATACAAGCAGAAATCAATAAAATACCATAAAGTGGTATAAAAATTAATCTATCGTTATTGCCAGTACTCGATGTTATCAAAGTGTACTTTTCATTCTTGCATATAAACAAATTTTAAAATCGCTTTACTCAAAACCGACCACTAAGTTTAATTTTAAAAATTCTATAGATCAGGTTGCTCCAACTTGCAGCAACATTTCCCGAAGTTGTATTATTGTTAACATAATACGAAAAAGTTTGTTTATAGAAAAAATACTTATGTTAATAATTGGAAAATACATATATAAGTAGCCTACTGTTTAATCCCCTTTTAGTATGAGAATTAAGTTGGACCACCCTGTTCTGAATATATATAATGTACTTTTTAACATTTTTATATCAAATGTAGGTGATTTTTAAGTATTACTGTAATAATTATTTAAATTTTTATGTTTTGACGTTGTGAACATACACTTTTGTAGTTTATTTGTTGTCAATGATGCTACATGTATATTTGAAAATGCCGGTGGACCATCAGGGTTTCCGTACATTTCAAATAGCCGTCTGCTCGAGCTTTGTTTTCGTCACGTGACAAGCAAGGGCGGTGGTTGTTGAAGGTGTGGAAGGTTCTTATCATCAGAGTTGTTTGATTGTTTGACCTGCCGTTGTATTTAACAATTTTATCAGTTATTTCAACTTTCCTCTGAGTTTTATCTTATCAACATGGACCGGAATGCCCTTTTGATGCTCGTTTTGTTATCTGGTTGTGCTGTATTAGGTGAGCGAGGTTTAAAATTCCTTTATTTCTACCTGCGCAAGGTGGGAGAACGGAACGGGACGCCATCTTAACCACCTTGTGTATTTTTCAATGTGTGTTTATGTGCGATTTCCGTGCATTTATATTTTATTACAAGTTTTGAAAATCACGTTTTGGGGGCTGAATTTTCAACATTATATTGATTTCATAGAATGCCTTGGTTTCTGAGACCTGCAGGTGCATGAAAGTAACACGCTTTCGCGATCTCCGCCCAAGAGCGTGCATTTCCGTGATAGGCCCGTTTGAAGTTTCAGGTGTTACTTGAACTGAGTTTAAAATCTAAAAAATATTTTGAAAACTTTTTAAAAGGTGTTGCCTATAAAATTGAACTTTATTTCGAGTTTTTACCTATGAATAAACAATCAATTCAATAAGCCTAGTTCTGACGCGTTTCCTAAATCTTGAGTCATTCCACACCTATGATTCACCTGTTAGGCTTGCATACCTTAAATACTTACAATTAATTTTGAATTTCCTCAAACCAAGAACATATAATTGTTGGCATTTATATAATGTAATTTTCTCGAAATCCTTTAGTTTAACAGTAATTTTGGATCTGCTTTGTACGTTAAAATAAATAAAGCATTTTACAAGTGTGCCCAACTAAGGGGAAAAAACTGGATTTTTCTTTAGTATTATTCACGTTACAAAGTTGTATTTGAAACCTGCTGTGTACTCTGAAAAGGTATTGTTGGTGTAGAGTACCCTATTTATGAATACAGGTTGTCCTGGATTATAAAGATAAACAGGAAATCCATTTACCCGTGCATGGTCCTTCTCCCTACATGTGGGATACACATTGTGAACCTGTTGGCTATTTTTTTTTTACTTTTTGAGCTTATACACATGGTCTGGTCTGGATATTTACACACTGTTAGCATATTTATAAGTTAGGGTCCCTATGGCAGCCTAAACAAAGAGGCTATATATAGGTACATATAAATTGCATGGAATTCTATAGCTATTATACTCACTTTGTCACGTGTTTTGTGTATATTGTTAATTCCAATAAAACAACCTGAAGATTTCAGTGGAAAATTGTAAAAATAAATAAATCTATTTCCCATTTATGGTGCTTTAATGTCATTGACTGGGAAACGTACGTGTTGATACATGTCAAACTGAATAGTCTGTGATGATTCGTGACCATTTGATTGTATAATCTAATCCCTATTTCTGAGGACAAGAAAAATAACGTTACACATTTTGTTTTAAAAAATGTGGATGCTTTTATTGACAATATCATTTTTTGGTTGATTTTTGTGTTATAGGCGGTGCTTTTGAAGAAATAAGATTTTAAGAATCAACAAAATTAATTAATAATATTATTCGACTTGTAGTTACCAACTTTTTTTAAAAAGAAATAATTTGTATTTGGAGTGCTTATTAATCTTTTCAATCATTGTTTTTTTTACGAATTGCAGTATCATCCCAAAGAAATCCCACGATTTCGTACATTTCCAGGGAACAAATTGTAAATATTGGAGGAACAGTAAATTTGGAGTGCTCAGTTCAATATGGTCAAGATTACCCAGTATGTGTTTTTGGCTTTTGTTGCAAATTTGCAGCGTTGTCTCATTTATAATAACAGTAACAATCATTAACGCATTGCTGTACGTTTGTTTAGGTGTTGTGGGTAAAGCTGGATCCAACGAATCCATCGGGTTCATTGACTTTGTCTAGTGGAAGTGGAATGATCATTCGGGAAAACAGATTTTCCATGCGTTATGATCCTGCTAGTAGCACATATACTCTACAGGTGGCTATTTTGTACACGTTTCTTCTTTGCAATGATGGCATTAGCCGACTCGTTTTCCTTAATAATAAAATACATTTTTTACCAGGTTAAAGATATTCAGGAGTCTGATGTCGGAGTTTATCAGTGCCAAGTAGTGATTAACATCAGCAATAAGATCACAGCAGATGTCAGTCTACTTGTTAGAAGTATGATTCATTATATTTTGTTTCCATTAACGCCTACAAACTCCTACAGATTTTACAACTTACTTCTAAAATCATTTGGAAGTTTCTCGTTATTTTGTGTTAATGCAACATAGTTTTACGGCAGACTCAAACGATTCACCTATGGTTGTTATCTTTCTTAACATCTGTCTGTATTATTTTTTAAATTTCAGTACCTCCCGTTATTGCCGATAACAGTACTCGTTCTACAGTTGCTAGCGAGGGCCAGCAAGTGAGGCTTCAGTGTTATGCCAGTGGCTTCCCTCAGCCAAGAATTTATTGGCGAAGGGAAAATAATGCAATTTTGCCAACTGGTGGTTCCATTTTCCGGGGTAATGTGTTGGTTATCCCAAACGTTAGACGAGAATACAGAGGCACTTACTATTGCGTTGCTGATAACGGCGTTGGCAAAGGAGCTCGCAGGAATATCAATGTTGAAGTTGAATGTAAGATAACATTTAAATTAATTCAAATTTTTCTGTGACCTGCCCATCAGTTCTTGATAGCAGTTTTTTGGATTGTTTTCAGTTGCTCCTGTAGTAAAAGCGCCCCGTCCCAGAGTTGGCCAAGCTTTAAATTATGACATGGATTTGGAGTGTCACGTCGAAGCTTATCCTCCACCAGCCATCACTTGGATTAAAGATGACCAACAACTGGCTAATAACATGCATTACTTAATTTCCAATTTTGCGACGGCTGACGAGTTTACCGATTCAACTTTGCGGGTGATTACCATCGAGAAGAGGCAGTACGGTCGCTACGTCTGCAATGCCAAGAACAAATTTGGTGAACAGTCCACATCTGTTGAACTTTTCGGTATGTCCGCTATTTTCAGTATTTAGCTTTTGTGATATGAGGATAAAAGTTTTGAAAAGACTTGATACTTTACAATCGCTGTCTGGTTTCAGCTGAAAATATTAATGCTACTTACTTGATATATGGATCCAATAATTGTGGGATTTTGATTTTGACGTCCTAATTAATGCCTTATTTCCTTTTTAGAAACTGCTTTTCCTGTATGCCCACCTGCCTGTAACGAATACCACTATTTTGGAGATGGTACCACAGTTTCCAGCTCGTCGCTCATCGTTCTTGTCAGTCTGTTGGCGGTGATGATTTGGAGGCGACCCTGAGAGCATTTTTGCATCAATTTGTGATGGTAGTGTACAGCATTTTATACAGAGAAATCGTATGGATGTTTCCGTACTATTTTGTAACTCAACATTGGGTAAGTCACCACAGATCGACTTAAGACTCAAACGGCATATTTTCGAGCGTGTCTACTTTTACTAGTTTACGGAAGATATTTTTTACAATTTTACATGGGATTGAAATCCAGCTTCTCCCACGCAAAATCTCGTTTATTAGTTTACACTTTTTTTTTTCCAATCTTATCTATTAATTTTTTTCACATTATCATTCTTTATACTGTTGACATAATCATAGACCAAATGCCAGGTCAGAATTGCAATAACACTTGCCTTTGCTGCATCATCTCCTAATTACATTCCAACATAAAAAATGTGGTTAAACCCATAATATCATGCAAATGAACACACATAATAAAATACACATTATACAATATAATGTTGCGAAATAAGTCATCATGTGCTTAGACTCAAACAACAAATTTTCTAGCTTTTCTTCTCTTCTTGTACTATTTTATGGAAGATAATTTTACAATTTTATTTGGGATTTAAATCTCTTTTTAGCTTACATCTTTTTTTTTTTTTTTGTACTTCATCAATTTCGTCTCTAATCTCTAATAATTTTCTTCGTTTTATCATTCCTTAAAATCTTAACATCATCATGGGACAAATGCTCCACCATAAATGCAATAATATTTGCCTGTACAATATCATCTCTGAATTACACTTTCCAACTTGGAAAATGCGATTAAATCTGTATGGCTTTATTGCAAAATTATTAGCAAGCAAGATAATGTATAGGCCCTATATGCAAATGTTTGATTTTTTTTTAAACTGAGATAATCTGGGCACATTCAACTTTAATTGCTGGGTGCTGAGCATTTAATGACAAAACTTAATTTACCTTGTACATTCTTTTGTATATTTTCAAATACTTATTTGCCATATGGCAAGTAGATATAAAACTTCAACATTTGATCGATGCACTATTTGCAGATATTGCTCAAGTGCCGCAAGGCATTGTTCTTTTGAAATTTCATGCTGTGCTCAAATCCATACCTTATTAAATTTGACTTTAAAGTAGTCTATCAACTGATCAAATTGGTATTGATTTGATTTTATGGTAACATTTTACAGATATTTCCAGGCGTAAATCAGTAGTAAATTCCTATTTTCATATAAAGATTTTATGCATGCATTATTGAAAACTGTCCTTTATTGCATTGTTCCAAAATAATGTGCACTAATAATTGCTAGCGATAAACGAGCAGCAATAATTAGCACTCAAAAAGGCTTTTTTTTTTTTTTTTTTTTTTTTTTTGTAATTACGTTTTTGTGTTAAAAGTACAGTAGAACCCGCTTAAGAATTTTTTTCGTCTAAGAAGTCACATTTGCGAGGTCCCAAAAATAAACCCCATAGAGTTAGTTTATATTTCCCCATTTATAAGGTTCTATCTGAAGATTTTTTCCCATATAAGAAGTCAAATTTCACTATCCCATGAGTACAATTATAAAGAAATTTATCCCACTTAATTCTATTTGACAGTTTTATAACTTCTACTAACTAAAAAGTTGTAAATTTACAGTCCCTTGAAAAACTTCTTCACAGGGTTCTGCAGTATCATGTAAAAAGGGTGAAGGTTTATTTTTATGAGTTATAAAAAGTCATACAGTTTAATTTAGTTGGATACAAGCAGCAGTTTTCATTTTTTTTTATTACACTGCTAATAGCTATTGATCTCAGGTTTTACATATTCATTTTGCCTGAGTTTTGTACGTTAGTGCAGCACTAGTTTATAAAATATTTTTTTTTTATACAAATGTATGCAGTATTTCAATAGGTCATTTCAATTTGCGTATGAGGAATTTATTATGGCATCATTGGATTACCCATTGGCAATGGAAAACTTTGATAGTACTAGATCTCATATAACGCAAATAAATATTGCCTTGATATAAATAGCCAGTTAGCTCAAGTTAAAATTGTTGGATGCAAACTGTTCTTTCTGGAAAGCGGCGTCGATTCCAACCGATTTATTAAATTTGTCAACAGTTCCACTGTACCTTTGATCACTAGGCATTGGAAAAGCTCTTTGGCCGTACAGCTGTTGTAGCAAATCAGTCGGTTATTCCTTATTTCGATAATGGACTGAGTGCGAGTAAAAAGGTCGGGACTTGCTAGTAGTAGGTTACATAACAAGTACTGCAATTTCCCTGCCAGTCTGAAAACAAGACAAATGACAATAAGCATCACCAGAAAAAACTATCAATATTATATCAATAACATGTAGTTTTGAAACATTCCACAAGAGCAGAAACTGCTGGTTAATTTTGTATAAAAAGCATGAAAACGAATTTGTCCACATGCATGTGAGGCATGATTACATAGAACAGTGTTTTTCAACCTTTTTCAGCTTATGACACACAAAATGACGTAAAGGTTTGTGCGTCGCAATAAGTAAGGGGCCATAATTGTCACGGTGCATCATAAGCTGAGATAGTTTCTCCTATCTTCTCAATGAAATAATGAAAAGTGACGTTTTAATTAAGATATTCTGCTCTAGAATGAACACATTTCAATTTAGTATATAAAAGGTAAATTTTTGATCCTCAGCAGACCTGTAGGCCCTTGACGACGCTCTAGTTGAAAAACACTTACCTAGAATGTACATGTATTAAATCTTTGATTGTTCTGTATAAATTGATAAATTTTCAATAAATTAAAAACTTTTTCGTACATAATTTGCATTCAGTCATTAAGGGATTATTTTTGGAAGAAAATAAATTGTACTGTATATGTGTAAGTTTTCATTTTTGCCATTTGTATTCTTTTTTTAAAAGTAAATGTGGCAATTGAAAATTTTTGCAAAAACACTATTTCCTGGGTGGACAAAATTATATGAAAACTATAATAAAATCTTAGTACAACTCTGAACAATTTATATCTTACATCCAGAAGTTACGCTGTTTTATTACTTATTATTAGTATAATTTGTTATAATAAATACATATCCGCATACTTTTGTACACCCTAATTTGGAGACCGTTGTTTGTTCACTATCATTTATCAAAAATTCTGAGTTAGCCTTACTTATTTTTAAAAAAAAAAAAACTTCAAAGCACATGGTGTCCATACTTGCGTAATTGTTTGGATAATGTCCCATTTCTGCAGTAATAGGGAGTGGTTGAGCATTCATATGTAAGGAAGTAGACGTGGGTAAGGTAATTGAACACAGTCTTATATGTGATTTTAAGCATTTCTTTGAGCTGGAAAAAAAATGTCCAATTGTAAATTTTGTTTTGTAATTCAGCTTTTTCTTAATAAGGCTTTTACTGTTAAATTATACGAACTCTGGATTCGCTGAAATCAGGAATTGGAGCCAGAGTTTTAAGGGATAGACCATTGCACTCCGAAGAATCCTGGAAAAGGAAACATATTTTTTGAATACGACGTATATTCAAAACTTCAGAAGTCAGTTTGTTTTTATCTGAGTAACTACATTAGTAGTTGATCTACACAGGATGCGTTTAGGTACAATTCCTGTACACAACCCCATGGATGTGGGTGATAGTCAAAGTAATATGAATATTGCTGGATTTTATTTTTTTGCGTTTTCTCACCACAATAGCTTCAAGTTTCTGAGCAATAATGAGAGCTAGTCGAGTAGCGACTTTGATATCTTCATAGATGCGAGTATGCGTTTCTGCGTAAGTATTGGCCTGATCAGCGACAATATCTTCGATGCTGCAAGGGTTGAGCAAGTAATTGATGAATGGAAATTTCTTTTTGACCAACATTTTAGATGAACCTGGAGACAATGCCAGTGCCAACAGAGAAATTAAAAGCAGCATATCTGCAACGAATCGCCAATACAATATGTAAGTGATTGCCCGTTAAGTTTTTGATTGCTATGACCACTGAGGAAAGAAATTTCAATGGTAGATTAAAAATATTTTTCTTCTTACAAATAGATAAAAATTGAGGCATTTTTTATTGTTTTTGATAAATGTATAAATTAATTGCCACTTAGCAGCTAGTTCCTTTCTAGCCAGGATCTCCCTGACGTGACAAAAATGGAATAGTGGGGTAAATTTGTGGTTTTTTTTTTTTCTTACTATACCGGCATTTGTTCTCTCTTTTCTCCATTAACAAACATTAAAGCAGGTCTTTAAATTCTCTTCTTTAAATGGAAAAGTCAGGCAAATTTCTTTTCAGGGGGAATCCTGTTTCTTAGTTATATATTTTTTAAAAAAACATGCAATTATTGCCAGTTTTACTGAATATGCATATTATTGCTGATCATTTCAAATTATGCGTCGGTGTTTAGCACTTGTGTTGCAGAAGTAGGCTAACGTTTGAAATCAACACAGAAACATTTCATATTATTAAAATTCAAATTAACAAATAATAATATAAATTGATGGACTTTGAAAATGCCAGGGCTATTCTGAATAAAAAATAAAAAATCTGATACCAATCTTTAAAAAATAATAGCTTTGCATATAGCTAGATTAAATATATTTCTGATTCCGAGCGAAAAATGTTGTGATCTCTTAGCGTAATACAAATTTGCATGGCTACGTGAATCCTGCTGTAATATATGAAATGTTTCTTACCTTTTCGGGCAGTTTTTCCGGTGTACATCCTTCTGGCAGATGTGACTAGCTGGAAATGCTGAAGATAAAAAAGTACTTGCTATACATATGTATATTCTTTATACAATCTTGTTATATACATTTCGATATGCATTTCATTAGATTAAGGGTCCTTGAAGGATTCTAAAGCCAAAATTCATTGATTGATTAGAATTTTAAGCCGGATACAACCGTTGCCATGTTGATTGCTTTTGGCCATTTTTCTATGAAACTAACATGAAAAGTGTAGGTGATTCCCAACTTTACCATGTTATTATGACGTTACTTATTTTTGTCTTTCAACTAAGCTCAATTCCCACGAATCTTTTGTTAAGGTTTTTGGATTCGTTTTTATGGCATACAAAATGTTGGTAAAAACAGTATATATTTTTTTAGAAATACTTTGTTAGATCATGAATTTTTACTTTTCCCCAGCATAATTTTGTTTAGAATAATATGTTTAAATGTTAGTAATGCACAATTCAATCATGGTGTCCAGCAAATTTTCTGGGGGAAAAATGAAGAACTTAAAGGCGCCGCTCCCTAGACAAACTACCACCAATTTTTTTTCCAAAGAGCCCCCTCTGTTGTATGCCTACACATGTTTATAGGGGTATATAATAACAGTAGTTTTTATATACCGGTATTTATAATTATCCATAGTGCCCACTTATAAGATAATTATAATATTATGTATATTTCTTGCACACATAAATTCGTATGGAATAATGCAAATTTTTCCGATTAATGGAAACTTCCCGACATTGACCAGAAATTTTAGAATTGGCTTTTCAATTTTAACATTAATGAATAAATTTTAGTTCCACAATTATTTATTTTTCGGTTCAAATATTGGATAGTGTAACCAATCCAAAAATTTCAAAATTAGAGTTGAGACTATCATATTCGTCTTCTTGATTCTTTTTTTGCGTGCATTTCCAACTTGGCTAAAGGTAGGCTTAAAGTAACCATCGAAGGCTTGGCTAGCTTTCCTCTTCCACTTTTTTCTATTTTTGCTCCAACAGCAGTGATGAGAAGTTGAAATCTAAAGAAATTGAAATATATAGCAAATATATGCAAATTTATCCAGTAACTTTTAACTGATTGAACTTGACTAACCTTTTAGCAGTTGTTTTTAAATCTGGCAGTAATTTATCATACTTGAAGCTGAAGTTATTAATTATCAAAGCGAGTACGATAATGTGTGCTATAAGTTTATCTTTCTGTTCAGCCGTCATTGACCTTAATTAAGGAAAAAAAATGAAAGTTAATAACCATGAATTTAGGTTTTTCATAAAATTATTTTTTAAACCAATTTTTTCATACCTTTACAATGTTTAAATTTAACTTGTGTCAAAACAATACAATGCGTTAGTTTTATTTATTAACTTGATATTTTGGAATAATTAGCATAAACCCTCACCGTATCATGCCCGACGTAGCGGTTCTTCCGGTGGTTTGGAAATATTCGCTCAACACCTTTTTCTTAATTATTCCAGGCATATCATTTGGCAATGGATCTATGAAAAAAATAGTAATTTGTTATGCATTTTAATTTTTAGGAATCATTGTCTCATTGTTTCCTTTGTTCCTCTCCGTTCTCATATAAAAAAAAAATTACCTTTTCGCTTGAAATCTGTACTTTTCAATTTTAACAAGGTAGTCAAGTAATGTAAATATAGCAAGAGAACACACTTCTCTAATCTCACATCTTTATTTATAGGCAGGTTCATCAAACAGTCCAACGAGAAACCGGCATATCTGAAATAATTAAAGAATATTAAGAATTTTGTCATGTAGACGTCTGATCAAGTCCCAATTGGTACTCACGTCTTCTCGGTCATCCACGTTATAATGTCAGCGGAGCTGGTTTCTGCCCAAACTGTTGCTTGCGATTCAAGGGCAAAGCGTTCGTCCGGAGATATCACTTTTTTCAGTTAAGGTAATGCAGATGTTTGAAAAATAATATCGAGTTAGTAACTCTTTGTTATAAAATGTATTATTATCATGACATAAAAGTGATTGGGATAATTGGAAACGAATATGCATCAACATATGAAAATCAGGATTTACCAGGCTATCATTTCAAGATGGAATGGTCAAAAAAACTTAAGAATTCGTTCGTAAGTAATGATCTTTGTACATGTGGGTAGTTTAATCAAATTTTCTTTCCTAACTAAAAATAGAAACCAGGAAGCAAAGTATGAACCACCAGATAGTAAGGATACGGTCATTCAGGTTGTAGACGTCTTCTACATTCACAGCATCCAAATTCTGAGGAGGAATCGCATCGCTGGTAGCATTTGTAACGGTAACTGCATTGAAAAAAAAAGACATTTAGAAAGGAGTCATTGTTAAGAATCTGAAACTGTAGGAATTAGTTGTTTACCAGGTAATAGCTTCACCTCATCAGGCAAATCTATGCTTGCGACAGTTGCCTTAATGGCGTCTTGGAGATCCTCAGACTTGACCTCATGCCTAAAACGGGATTCCACAGCTCTCTGACTTCGTAAACTTCCAAACGAGGCAGTCAATTGATCACGCTGTACAAATGCAGTAAAACAACACATTAATGGATGGAAAAATAAGACTAATTATGAAATTATGAATTTATAAAATCTCACTTTTTCTCTATACGTCAATTCTTTAATTTCAGGCTTTTCCTCCTTGGACTGTGTAGCAAATATGGATCCTATTGAAAACACACCGTAAGCTCAAGATGATACATTTAAAATGTAGTACACATCAAAAGTAATCGGGCTAAAACATACCTACTACAGCTGGTTTTAAGTTATACCATTCGCAGTTCATCAGTTTAACCTTTTTAGTTGATTTGTTCACGACTCCTATGTAGTAACTAGATAGAAATTTCATAGTTCTAATCATACATATTTAACAAACCAGGAACATGTAGACAGCTTGCACATAACATAGACTGCCGGGTTCCCACCAACATTGCAAAACAAAATCCCTTGACTTTCCCAGAATAAATTTTGTGTTTTTCCCTGACCAACAGTTAGAAAACCAAACTTATTAAATAAACTTAAACTTATATTATTGGGAATTTTTTAGCTCGGCAATTCCCATTTCAATTGCACGAGATTCTTTTGCTGCGTCATCCAATAATTTTTGTTTCTTTTCATGAACTTTGCCTAACATTCTCTTTCTTTCGTTTTTGAAACCATGCAGAAAAATTTGGGAACCCTGAGAATGTAACTGATTAATCATGATATACTCACTCGCAAGAGGTGGGGTAGCTAGTAGAGCATGGTCCAAAATTGGCACTTGCATATTTCATTCTATCAGTTTCAGCTACCTAATAACACAAATTTAAAAAAAAAAAATATGATTAAGTAATAAGACAATCGTATGCATTTGGGAAAGTTAATTGGTGTTAATAACTTTTAAATTTAAAAACTAAGATTATAAAATGAATTTAAAACTTAGTTAACTAGGAAATGTTTCTATTAATGCTTAACGTGGATAATTTTCTTACCAGTATTTTCCTTTTGAATTTCTTAACAGGTTCAATTGTTTTGCAGCTGTCGGTACAGTAATATTTGACGCTTTTTATGACACTCGGATTTTCCAACTTACCATTTTCAAATTTTACTAAAAATTGTAAGTTTTTATAGTTAATTCATTTGTATTGCGTGTAATTAGATGTTGCATTGATAGTAGTAATTTTTTTTGCAAGCAGGACAGTATCATGTTGGACACAGAAAAATTAAATCCAATTGTGCAATGGGTATACAAGGGACCGACACGGAACTTCTCAGGTAGGTTTTGTGTAATTTTCACTGTAGTTGTTCAACATTTTTTCAGCTCAAGACATGCCGAACAAGGTGTGCAATTGTCAATATATTCTGAACAAGGCACTACCATTTACAACAACATGCATGTCGCAATTAAGTAAATCTGTTAAAACACTGGAAATTCTCCAGCGTTTGGGCAAACCCATCCTGGTTTAACATTTTTGTGTTATATATACTATGTATTATCTTATTTTTCAGGTAGGATGTGTCCTGGGTTAGTTCTATAAAAAAAGTTAGTACAAAAAATATAAAATATGAGCACAGTATTGAATAAATTCAATGTTGACATGACTGACGTCACAGGTGAGTTCAAGACATTATGACATCATCTTTTGATGCTTAATTCTTTTGTAAAATGACGTCAACTAGATTCTACCTGGGGCACACATGCAGGTATCTAATCTGTTTTAATAGAACAGACAATAAAGTCAGGGTCCATTTATATACATCCGTTACGTATCCGATTTGCCTGGATCCGCTCAGCGTTTGACTGACGACGACGGAACGGATGTGTGTAAATGAAGTTTTAACATTCATGATTTCATCCAAGTTAATGCTGTACAGCCTATGCGTATTAATTAACCCAGCACGCATGACCTTTAAATAAGGCTTTCACACTTTTTTATACAAATTTTGTGAATATTTAACATGAATGAGATATGCATCAAAACACGTGGTCGTATACAAGCATATAACATTCGTGTGCTTCAGTGCTTACCAAGTACAGCTTCAGGGGTATTTTCGAAGTCTTCGGTTGACAATTCGATGGCTTTATTCTTTTTCTTGCTTGTTCTGTCTCCGCTCATGTTTGAAATTCACTTAATTTCCAAATACACTTCGTGAAACAGGCGAATTATTGAATTTGGGACCAGACGATGATAAATTTATTTTTACTCCTTTAAATCCTGTAGACGCAATGTCGACCAATAAACACCAGTGTGCCTCTCTGCGTTAATGACAATACGCCGATAAATGACAGAATGTAAGCCGTCAGCAGACTGATAGTCAGTTTTTCATTAGCCGGAAGGCAGATGCAGTGGCTCCGTTAAATACTTTACTTATTTACTAGTTTTTCCAGAGATTCCAACGAATACACCTGTTCCTCAAACTGGTAAGGCGTTAAAATATATTTTTTATATTTATACTGTCATTAACTAAACGGTATAACGTAGTACCTATGTATATTCCGTTATTACATGTAGTTCAACCCAATGTTTTATTTTTTTCCAACTTTCGTTACCATTGAATGGGTTTTTACCTTGTTGCCCCGCCTTAACTTTAATTTGCATAATTATTTATTGGTTAAACAATAAGAAATTTTCCATTATCAGCAAACTAAATCATGTTATGAATAAAGTCCCATATACTTTTTTTTTGCGGCTAAATTTGACTTTTTTTATCATTTATATTTCTTTATTGTTTTTTAAACTGTGGGATGTCATCATTTCCGCCATTCCATTCCAAAAACCGTTTGCCTGGTTCACACTTGACTCAAGTGGCGCACTTAGAGCTAGCGTAGTGTGCTCGCTCACGGAATCACAAATTTTGGG
>JAQGBW010003304.1:0-16681 GCA_034698625.1 Julus scanicus
TTTTGCATATTTGTATTATTTAAAACCATTTTTTATGTTACACTGGCAAAACCTATCACATAAGATACATATTACAAAGAGATTAACATTTATTTGAAAATTATTTAACCATTAAACATAAAAATATGGGGTGCTTCCATACTTTTTTGTCTACTGTAGGTCTACTATGCAATGGAATTGTTATGGAGGTGCAATGTTTGGATCAATATGACCATGGCCAATATTTTACGGTTGTTGGTATGTATTTAAACACACAGCACAATGGGCTACATCTGCAGTATGGCTGTGAAAGACAAAATGCAGACATTTACCAATCGATTGCTTATGTGTGTGTGTGTGATGCGCATATTACAGTTATTAGTAAAGTGATGGAAAACGTTTCTAAATGAAATGTGGAGCTCTCCTTCCCTTTCCTTGTATGCTGTACGAGTTATTTCCATACCCAGAAGCTTGAAATTAACGTGAGCAAATATTTGTTGCAAGATTTTAAATCAGGCAGCAAAAAACCACCAGAAAATAAATCAATATGATGATCTTGTGTGCAGTTTGGCATTTTAGAAAACATCGCAAATTCGTTAACGTTACTTTTACTCTATGTTGTTTTCATTAAATAAAACTATCAGTTTTTATCGATTCTTGTGAAATTCCAAGCTGAATTCCAAACACTAAATTAATATAGTCTATATTACCTTCACATCTTTAACTATGTCAGAATGATGACATGCCAATATAATTTGTATACTTTTTTCTTGACCATGCAGTGATGTCTCAATGATTTTCAACTGGGTTACAATCAATGTTAATTGATGACCAATAAACTATTCTCATTTTCGGTCTTTTGCTGAAACCTGTGTTATAATGCAATACCTCGCCAAATTTATTTATAATCCCAACTCTCTGGCGCCATATGACAATGCAATGTAACATTCCCTTGAACAGTGTAATTGTTGCATTCATACTTGCTGAGACAAATGCAATTTGTAGCAGCCATTAAATCCGACGGAAAATCATCATCATCATCAAAAACAGTTTGGTGTCTGATGCCCTTTTCATTAAATCTTTCCATCGGTCTCTGTTTCGTGTCTAGTAAGGACAGCCTTTACAGACTTTCCCAGCACCAGTCCTTCACGTCATTAACCCATAGTCAATAGAGTAATTCCCTCGTGTTTGCCCCAATCATCATTCTAAAAACTAAGGTCTTAAACTCCTAGCTCGTCATGCATTCTCCAGATGTGTCCAAAATAATCGAAGTTTCTGCTGGATGACTTTCTACAGTAGTTTCTATGGGAAGTATCCGCCCAAAGAACATTGTTGCTGGTTGCAGATCTTTATTTCCAATATTCTCACTTCAAAACACATTCCCCTTTCAAACTTTGTTAGAAGTGGTTTATAATATAACATAGACAGAATAAATAAATATTTTTTATAGTGCTAGTTTCTATTTCCATAGTTTGCAAGTTCCATTTAACAATTTAAATGAGCAACCTGCAATCCGGGAGAAATGCACAATTGGAGAATAGGATAATAATGTATTCTCGAATCAATATGATGGATTAATCTATATATGAAGGGCGTTATAATCCCTTTTCATTATTTAATCATCCCTATTAAATCTAACAGCTATCTTTTGTAGATTCAATTGTCTAATCTCGTTAAATGATTTAAATGACGGTATAGACTTAAATAGGTAGGTTTTATAGTTCCATCTAAATATTTCATTGAACAGCTGACATCCTGATAGTAGTTCTAAAACATTCCGAATTATCTGACTAGCTTTTAATGGAGTTTAAAATCAATGTTGAAAGTGGAATGAAATATTCACGTGGGTTTCCCCCTTCACATCCATCTTTCCGAAATGCTTTAGGACCCCATTAAATTCAATTGGCATGTTGTGAAAACAATCCCAAGCAAGCTCCAGAAAGTCAAATAGTCAGTTGACAGAAACTAAAACATATCAGTCACCCACCCTTTATACCACTGAACAGTTTTTCTGACTGCCATGTTGTGTGCAATCAGGTTTACATTGGCAAGGGAATTTCTACTTTCAATGTGAATTTTTCAGAAGGGCGAACATAGTTGTCAATTTGGTCTATCATCTGCCACATTGACATAAAATCAACAAACTACAATAGGAGAATATTTTGTTCTAGTTTTCCCAATTGCATTTATTTTCTTCATGTAAATATTCAATCTACCTTATATCTAAAAATTCCTAGGTTGCATTATTTTGATATAATATAATCAGGGAATTGCTTTTCAGATATTTCTCGAAGTAAGCTTATTTCAAATAAATTTCTATTCCTTCGCTATAATATAGTATAAAATGAATTTAAAACAGAATACTAGGAATATAAAGTATAACATAATATCGTGCCAAAATTCACGGACTATCGATCGATACATATCTTGCGTTAAAACATAAATAGCTTGTGATAAAAAAAAAAACTAATGCATAGGAATTCATGAAATAAAAACAACAGGGTTTATATGAAAAATAAGATTAGGACCTGGTTAGAATCATAAAACGCGAAACTTGCAAGTTTCTAAAGTTTCATAAGAAAAGTAAAATGGCAAAACTAATACAAGTAATACCAATTAAGTACTTCCCAGAACACCAAGAAAAGCAGGAGCATGCTGCATAATGAGTTTATTAAGCTGTTCAACTACTACATGAGTGATGATTTTTCCTCTTTCTTGCGATTTTCATCTATTTATTATTATAATAGGCAATGCATTCATGATACCTCTTATAGCTAGAATAATTGACTGCACATCCAATGCAAGCAGTAATACTGCACTTTCGCAAATGCGTAGTTTGACGATAATGAGGTCAATAGAAGCTAATCGTCTACTCTTCTAATCTCCAAAACCGTTGTCTTTCGCAACAACTAACTTAATCCATCGTGACTAGCATGCAGTCACGAAAATCTGGTTCGATTAATTGAAGTAAGCATTTCAATTGACTTCCCGCCACTCGCAATCAGATTGGAGATTATAGGTTTGTTCCACGTCCATTACCAAATTGAATTAACGAGACATTAGACCCCCATGCAGTTTAGATAGAATCACATTGCACTTGTATACTTTTTAATAAGCAATAAGATTAACTTGATATATGCCATACACGGTAAATTTTGCAATGAAGCATTACAGGAAAATGATTGATGTTTGCTACACCCATCAGATATGAATGCCAAAATACTGGACCAGAAAACCTGCAGTTGCGCATTATTTAGCACAGCATTTGAAAGCCTTCTAGGCCCACTGCCAAGTTATTGATCATTCACTTTGGCATACAATTCTATTGGCCTGCGCAATGCCTAATTTCTCGTTTTTTTTCACATACTACAAATATTTCTCGATGATCGAAAAGCACACCACAATTTCTAGATTTCAGGCGCCTCTATATCATTCCGTATTCACTGTAAACATGTATGCATATGGCTCGAGTACTAGTTTTTGAAAGGTTTGCCAAATTTCACGTTTGCCATCTAAATATAGCAGGAAATCGTGTCGGGGGAAAAGGTGAATTACGTCACTAGATTTGGCTTAAATGTACGGTTTAGAAGGGTACACGCATAGGGAAATCCCGAAAAAATCACGTGGATGAAGGCTGTCCTGTATACCTACCTATTGAGCGCTATTCTTAAATGCAGGGACTTATAACATTAACAATTAAGTTGTACGTACAAGCAGTAGAGAAGTTAACGAAATTCCATAATTGTTCTTGTTACTAGGTGAAAATAATGAAATAAAAAGGCGAGCATTTAACGAGTAGATTTACCTGACAAAGCGGAAAACAATTGAAAGTATATTCGCGTGCTATTTTTAAATTTATGGGGTCGTTTAATTGCAATTTGTGTTATGTAGTTAACAGTAACAGTCGAAACAATGAAACTGCAAATACCCAGATTGGGATTGAATGGTTAATCTTCTTTAATTCGCACTTATTGTGCCAGGTAACATGCTGCACGTAAATGCTTCGTCATTTGAGCCTTTCATGTGAAAATCATGTGAACTCAGCAGTTTTTTTTATAAAAATTAAAAAAGTAGACTGCAGAGAAATTGTTCAACATTCAGTGAACAATTTAGAATTTTTGACTATGTCCTCCTGATATAATCAAATCAAAATTAATTAACAACTGCAATTTGTAACAGCTAGTACTATAAGCAAAGACCTTTGATGTTTTAGTAATTGATCTTAATTAAAACCTGTAGGCTACTGAGAAATTGCCAAACACTTGTCATACGTGTTGAGATGTTAGATACATACTATGACATAAACATATTTTTTATTTAATCCTAAAAACGTGAAATTAATAAACAAAACATGTCGGCAATCTTTCAAAGACTTCCTTGTTTAATACTATCTGTTTTAAATCGTCTTTTAACGATTTGTTAAGCAACCATAATAGACGAATGTTTTCTGATTACAAACAATCTGCAATTAAACATAATTACTGCTTTTATCATTTTGTATGAGTGAGCGCCATGCACCCCTGGATACGCCCGTCAAGTGCAATAATTTACAGGTTTAGATCATTGTTAATATCCATAATGCACATCAGAACTTTAGTATTTAATAAGAGATCCGTTACTTATTTGGTGACAATGGTGACCAGTGATATACCTTTCTCATTGACGTCCCAGATATAATTGAATGTTGACTATTGCAATCGTCTCATTCATTTTTGAAACACCGTGCACTTTGTCATTTATTTACACGAAAGCCATTTTGCCAAACCAAATCGCCCTTGGATCAATTGATCAATGTTAGTCGAATTTTCTTATCACACACGGGCTTGTGTACTCAAGATCTACAGCTAGCTTTCAAATATGCATTAAGTCTGATCCGACTGTATTAAACTCTTATAAAATTAATCGATTAAATCGATAAAATTAATCGACAGCATCGATTAAATGCGAAGATTGAATGTGACCAGAATTGTCTTATCAGTTAGCAAACCATATAGCTACCAAATCATCAATCTTATCCCTCATTAATCAATGCTCATTAAGTTGCTCAATTAACTTAATAAGAAAATGTTCGCCATGCCACAGCATTAGAAATGGGTATTTGTCGTAATTGAAAATTTCAACACACTAATGAATAAATTTAATTGCCCGAATGATAAGATGCATAAAAGATATATTATGAAACATTTTGATGAAGAGTGAAGACAAATCTGAACTTATGGACTTTGTATACTTTTGTAAATTTCTTCGTTTTGACATTTTACATTTAAATACATACAGACAATCAGTTTAATCAGTTTCATATTAAGCAATTTAAGAACATTTAAAAGCATAGAAGAAGCAATAAATATCATTACTTGCTCCTCTGAGTATCAAAGTGCATAATTGGTAAACTATCTTATCCAATCCAGGAGAAACTGGTGATCTACTAAACAAGTCTAATTATTCATTATTTTCGCTAATAATGCGATGTCTTAATCTGTAGTTAAATAAAACCTAAGTGACTTTACGGTATATAAGTGCTTGTTTACCTGGCTATTTAGTTCCATCTAATACTGGTCGTTATCATTAAATAGCCATGATAGTAATATGATAACCCATTTGATTACAGCAATAAAATCATCGTAGGTGATAAAGATGCTCAGACGGTAAACTGTTTAATGGTTGTTTAATAATGAATTGAAGAAGCTCTTATCTTAAACAGTTTAAATATTGGCAACGATGCGTGTTTTATTATCGTGTCTACAAGCGTTTTACACTACATTGAAAAACAATGAAGATATGTACAGTAGAGCATTTATGCAACATATTGACCAGCACACATCACATTCCAAATAATTCAAAAATTCTTACCTGTACAATGGTGACTATATGGCACGGGTTGAGTAAATAAATTAACGTTTTTGTCGCACATTTAAAGCCAAGTTCACATCCGAATGTTAAGCACATCAACACCAGAAGTAACTTCTTGATGAAATCGTCCCGATTCTCCACCTTTTTTTGCAAATACTGTTGCGGTTTAATTGCTTTGTAGCCCCCATAAGCATAACAGGAGCTTAATATACAGATGAATAGCGATTCCCATAACCTTCTACAAAGGCTCAGGTAACCGGCACAGTCTGGTCCTCCATTTCCGTACAAAGAGTGGTTGACTCCTTCATAAGTCCATCGTAGGCCGATCATGTCAGATGTACTGAAAGGGAAATTAAATCACATATAGTTACGATACTTTCGCAATTTGCTGCTGTTGTAAAAGCAAAACAGATTTTTATTAACATTGTGAAATGCATGACATGCCAACTCCTAATCTTTCAATTATGTTTTGTAAAATCAAAAAAAAAAATATCGGGTTCAAACGAGATAAACATACATGATGTCGTTGTGTTGGGAAATAATACGTTGACTTTTTATTGTATACACATCTCATAGAATATTTTACATACATTCATGCCATTTTTTTTTTCAAACAATCGGTAATTGAAATGTTCATATAGGCTATAGAAAAAAAATATCCCCATATCCCCCTCCTGGATCCCAACTATGCATTCCATATCAAAGAATGTTTGCATGTTTAAAACCGCTTTTTAAGTGAAAAGCTTATACATAGTCATGCACGGTTAGATAATTCGAGTTTTATTTCAATGAAACTTCGAAAATGTCTATCATTAGCAATGTCTGGAAATATATTTTAGTAAATAATTTTTGCCAGAATAAGAGTACAAGTGCGCAATCAAGTCTATGTAAAACGAACAGCTGTTATAATATTGATGAAAAGTTCTGTTTTTCAATGACAGAGATATCAATATTATTGAAAAATAAATTAAGCTAGCTCAATCATAACTTGGCTTATACCATTTGCAGCGGTGGCAAAACACAAGCACGCAGCCCTTCTAATTCTTCTGGGTGACGTCAACACCACATCTATCTAGCATGTTATTATTAAATACATGCAAAACTAATTTGTTTTTTCGTGTTGGTGTCTATTTAGAACGAGAACAAAGCATTAAGTCCCCTGATGAACTTCACAAATAATATGCATAAATCCAAAGCCAAAGCTACAGAATGAACGAACTTTCAATAATGAAGGCAGAAGACAATGAAACGAAAGACTTGACACTGACACAATTTGAGTCATGTCAATGATACTGACAACATTGCTAATTTCCAGCAATTCATTGGGAAATGTTGGTTTTGAGCACACGATTCTATTTAAAAAGCTTTTTATGATAACAAATTGCATGATGATAAATGTAGGCAGCACATTTTACTGAAGCCATTACTGATACCATTTTGTATATTCTAATTTCGAAGAATGTGGGTTTTTGTATATTGGAACAAGCATGCTATACTCCAAAATTAAGCGTAGCAATTCAAGTATTGCATAATTACGTAACTTCTACATCAAGCTGTGCAATGGTGATTAAAATACCAGTTACTCTTGTAATAGCTTAGGAAATGCTATATACTGTGCTGGGATATTACAATTTCAAGGTGAAATATACTATAGTAACTGATTTTATACGGTGTAGTAAGGAAATCTACGGTGTGAATTTAATTAGCAAACAACGTGGGGGTCCCAAAATTCAAATTGGATGTTTGATAGTAAATTTTTACAACTACATTCGTATGTTTAAAATAAAGGATTGCAATGGCTATTAAATGCACATTATTACAGCGTTGCTCAAAGCTATTATCCAATACTTTTTGCATGTGATATTAATAAGCCCCTTCTCGTGCATACATTTTCAAAAACAATATGCATATATTACATGTTTCTCTTCCTGCTATTTTATGAAGTTTTAGTTGAGGAAAAAAATATAGAAAACAGGAAGTAAATACATGTGTACGCTTCCATACGAAATTATTGAATATTGATCTAGTTTATGATGATATATATATAATTCTTAATATCTTATGGTCTTATGTCCTATAACGGTATATTTTAGATTCTAAAAAAAGCATGACACGGCAAAGTGGTAAAAAACCTATCTTTAACCCCTTTAATTTTACATCGTTTTAAGTATTTCAAAATCTAGACAACTTTTCATGCCAAGAGAACCCCTATTATGGTTGAGTCATTTACTTTCTAGCCATGCAATAAGGTTTAACAATAAAATCCAGACAATGATGGAATTTGGGACAAACTAAATCCAAGGAGTAGACATATCGACTTGCTCTTCCTTAAAGCCATCATGCAGCATGCAACATACGTTCAGTTTATTAACTTATCAGTTGGAACTGCTATCAGTTATTGCACTTATACAAATTCTATCACGTGAAACTAATTTTGTAGCACACAGTTAACATCTGTCACACATCTGGAGCAGTATTTTGCTTTCAATATCTATTGCTAACTGCACGTCTGTCAGTTCAGGAATGATGCCATATATACTCAGGATTGATGTTACACAGTCTGTGGGATTTTATATACAGAATGTACTAGTACATACCATTTTCCTGGTTTGTCCATATTATTATGTTCACCAAACATTGATTGTGCCATGTCTCCAATGCATATGACAGCATTCCAATAAACAAAGCATACTTCTACAAAACGATTTTTTTCACATGTTCTGAACATGTGTTGCGCATGATAGCAACATGTTTGCAGCATTTGAAGTATTTGAAAGCTTGACTGAAAAAGTCCATTCCAGTTCCCTTAAGCCTTTAAGAAATGGTGGCTATAAATCGCCACCTTTCAAGAACTCCATCACAGAAGATCCTATATCACTCGCAAAAAGGACGTTTTATGGTTGTTTATTTATTTAATACCCTTATTTAACGATGCCCCTGGGCATTGATAACAAGACTATATGCGGTGTATGAACAGGTCTTGATATCGATGCATGTGTGGGCAACTTAAGGTTAGGGTCCAGTCCGCCATCTTTGTGAACCTTTATGGAAAGCAAACAAAAAGTTCGAGAAATGCCCCTGCTCGACATATTAAAAAAAGCCCTTTCCCGTTCACCAAAGTACATCGCTATGGTCCATCTTATAATCGAGTAATGCACGTAATCAGTAATATAACAATCATGAATTTTATTCTTCTATAAATGAATCTATGCTACATCTAACAAAGACCCCAGAGAGTGTAATTGTGCATAAATATCCCTCTAGTATTTAGGGTATAAGATGTTACTATACTGTACATTGCACAGCATGTACACGATATCTTTATCACAAATCGAGTCGGGTTTCGTGTCATGTGGAATACCAGGAAAGTCAGGACCAGACAACTTGTAACGGCTCATTTAAATCCTAGCCTCAACTCAAGTTCGTGGAGACAAAGTGATTGTCCCTGCTTTTCAAAATTCACGTTTTAAGGCCTCCAACAATGCTTTTCAACCAGTTTACCACCAACGGTCCCGGTTGTGCCGCGGAACTTTGGGGGAAAGACGAACCATTTTATTTGAACTATACATGTAATAAGCTTTTATGAAGAACAAAAAAATCGATATGAATTAATGAAATTTTGAAATGAGGTTTTATAAAGAATTTTATAAAGATATTTTTAAAGCGGTGTTATAACGAAAATTTAACCATATCATCACTGGAATGGGATTTGATTAATTATGTCATATGTTTGTTCCTTTCACTTCCTTATTATGGAATTCACCGTAGAAATACCATTTTATAGGTATAAGAATTTCTTATGGATTTCCTTAAATTTCTCCCAAAATCACATGCCGTTCTGATATATACTATATCCTTAATAAGGTATTATAGAGTACGGAAAACGTGTCTCTAGAATGGAGTTGGTTTAAATCATCAGTTTTGGTCCCTTGACTCCGATATAGTTACAGTATAGTAATATCATTTTTTACAGCAGTTTGCTTCCATATTTCATTAGATTTCTCCTGAAAACTTAATGAATTTCTAATGTATACAAAAACGTTATTACATAAAGAAACGAAAATTACATCTTTGTTGCCCGATCTATAGTTTGGTAACTATTTATTCCGGTGTGCCGCGACAATTTCAGGACAAGTTTAGTGTGCCGTGAACTGAAATTAACACCAGCCTAGAGAAAACGTTTGCATTTATGAGGTTGTCGTTATCCGTTGTCTCGGGAGTATTAGCTTAACCCTTTAGTTTCAACCAAATAGAGCACATATGATTATCTCAAACATTAAGCATCATAAATGCTTTTAAATCTATACAATTTGTTCACAAAGCCCATGCTCAATTCATAAAATTGCGTACATTAAATAATGCACTTTTGACACAAACACTGCGTTGAGCCATACATCCGCGTGAAGTGCAGTGTTGGAAAGCCGGCACTTATACAAAGGTTGAAACCAAGGTGAAATAAAACGTAAGGCCAATTCATTGCTTAATAAAAATCATTGGGTAAACAGGTAAACGTTACGGATAGCAACACACGTAATAAATAGCGGAAAAACAAAATTTTCAGGTAATTTTGAAAATACGAAATTTGATTCACGCATGTTTAAAGCCCTTCCTGATGGAGGGAAGGCTTCCCATGACGGCACAAAGTGATGAAACATGTGCTTTACCGTACACCGCATTATCTCGATTCTAATAAATAACTGCAGAGATGGCGTACTGCGCCAAAAGTATTTTTCTAAATGTATCGAGGATATTTAAACGAATACAATGTTTGGGACTTACGTTTTGCACGTCAACGATCAATATCGAAAGTACAAAGAAATTGAAACGTACCGCAATAAGCGACGAACGATGCTCTTGATAAGCGAGAAAATCCTATGGCACAAGATGGGTCGCCGTAGGAAAGTGTACAAAACAGCGGTTTCAATACTGTTCTGGCATTATCGTATTTTCGAGGGGGCTGCTAATATCTACGGTCGATACAACACGCGACCCAATTATCGCAACTAAATAGCCGCAGACAAAGTACGCTGATACAACCCCCTGAATGAGGCTCACTGCCAACACACAAGAGCGTGAAATACGGCACTGTCGTCGCAGTGGAAAAAGCGCATGTACAAGGCCGGTTTCAACACGTCGGCTGCTACATTTTACGGAAGCTGGATTGGGCCGCTTTGATCTAACGAAGGTAGCCTGCATTCCCAAAGCAATTTTTAAGGAAATAATTTCTGACGAAATCATTAGAGTTTATGCAATTTTCACAACAAAAAAAAAAATGAAGGAAATTATTAGTAGTATAATTTGAGTATTTATTAAGTATATATTTTTTTGGAATAATTCTGTATATGTATTTCTTCAGTGTATATAATCCGTGTAATGGGATCACATTCTGGACACTTTGTTGGAATTATTATTAGTATATTATTTTATATTAGTGTTTTCAAAAAGCCTAACTGAATTCCGATGAACGGTTTATTAGTTCAGAGAAACTTATACTTACCTGAAATCGCTTCTTCCAAACTTATAGTATTATAGACTGATTATAGTTTACTAAAATTATAAAATAGGACACGTATTTCAATGAAATTTAAATGTACGATATAAAAAAGAGCATTTAAAATAAAATAATTAAAATTTTGCAAGTGGAGAAAATCTTTAGTAAGTTTAGTTGTAAAATCAGAATTTTGGATGCTTTACGCAAGTTCCATATACATGGTTAATCTTGGCAACGTTAAATAATTTGTATTCAAGAATTTGTTTATTATTATAGGAAAATGTTTCGTGACCAAACAGAAGTTTAACATATGTATTTTAATGTTTATATCTAGCTAGAATATTCCATATATTTCTTCAAATATGTTGTATTGCGATTTTAAAAAATGCATTATTGCAAGGCAAAATAATTTGATTTAAAACGTTTAAATGGCATATTTTATTGCGATTTGTACAATTGGTTCAGTTAAAAGATAACTTTTGTTTCGTCATACTTGATCTCTGTGATTAAATAGTTCTTGGCAGATTGATGCTCTTGGAATGGATAAATTTGGAAATGGCGCGAGAAGTCGAGGTTTCCGTACTTTACCTAATGCAATCTGCTGCGCATGCGTAAATAATCGCTCAAATAACGTATGTTGCGTAGTTGCCGCGTTCAGTTCTGTCATTTTGACTTCTACAAATATTAAGTTCCTTTTTTAAGCGGACAACGGTTCGAAATTATTGAACTTGTTTTACTTAGGGGAAAAGACCGACTAAAGAATGGTTATTTTGACCTCTTTCCCACCACCAACTGAAGGTGTACGCATTCTAGAACCGAATACCGTGGCCCACGTGGGACGGCGGCATTTAGGAAAGGGTACATTATATATTGCTGAAAGGTAAACAATTGAGTGGTAATTTCTAAAAGAACTGTTCAGTAGTGGTTAAATTATAGGACGGGTGAAGTGTTAAATGTATTAACAGCTGTCAACAAACTTGCATGAGTTGTTACTAGACCATTTTAGATCCATTTTTTTCAATTAGAATTTAACGTTATTTATTATGAAAGTTTTTGCTCTTCTTCAGCCGAGTGTCTTGGGTCAGCGATGGGAGCGAAGGTTTTTCTTTGGAATATCCAGCTATTTCCCTGCATGCTGTATCTAGAGATCACAGGGCTTATCCAGAAGAATGCTTGTACATGATGATTGATGCAAACTTGGACGAAGGTAAATGTAATGTATGCAAATGCTCACTAATGGAAATCGTGAACAAAGAAGGACCTTATCAACAGGCCATAAGCTAGGCTAGCTAAATATCTAATGCTATTTTGGCCAGTATTTTAATTTGTAATCAACGCTTTTTAACTTCCAGGCAGAGAAGAACTAGAAGCCGAGAGCACGGAAGAACAACACGAGTACGAGGATATCACAGAAATCAGATTTATACCTGAAAACAAATCGATCAGTATGTGGAAGTTACGCTTATGGTTCTTTACGTCCTGCGTCTTTCATGATGTTAATGCGATAATTATAAATATTATTGCAGTTGAAGCCCTATTTCATGCCATGACAGAGTGCCAAGCTTTACATCCAGATCCAAATGATTCGGTTTCAGATGGTAAGACTAACCATTATACATGACAACCTCTTGCTAATTAAAAATAGATTTTTTCATAAAACGGTTAAAAAATGTTAAATTGTAGGGATAAACATTCAATGAGCAAACAAAATTCAATAATTTACAAAGTATTATTATTAAAATCCTTTGCAATTATGTGGCAAACTGTAAATACAGTATGTGAAATAAATATGTTACTCTTTTTTTTTTTTTTGAGGAAATGAGCATTACTTAATAATTATCAAAGTAAACCTTGCGAAGTAATCCATTGTAACATTATATTTTGAATTGTGAATAATAATATCAAATCAAGCCTTCAAAAACGATGTTGAATATTGAAAATTTCTAGAGGATGAAGAAGATGGTGATGGGGATGGTAATGAATTCGAAGATGCCACTGATGCTGGGATAAGCAGTCATTTGTTTGGAAGGAATGGAGGCAAGTAGATAATAATTTGTCATTCTGTATGCTTGTGTGATTGTAGTTACAAACAGCATGAACTTTAAATATTCTTTAATAGATGGCCAAGGTGATAGTGGAACTGAACCAATGGATGACAGCCAATTCGAAGATGCTGAAGCAGAACCTGAACATTGAGTTCAATACTTGGGAATCTGATGAGTAAGTTGCATTAGACTGCTTCAATGAAGTTTGCATGGTAAAATGTTCTCAATTGTTATTTTGTTCTTTGTTTCAGATCTGAATATTTTTATAAACCTAAGTTCTTCACATAAGGGAAGTATTCTCATTTGTGTGTGTCATTCTAAAATTTCCTTTCTTAAGCATCATAATAAATCATTCACAAGCTTATGTATATTTCTAATTAATAAACATATGGTATTATATTTTTACTCCTCATATTGAACTCAACAATAGTACTCAACTATGGTAACTGTATCAAGAAGTGTGTTTGCCAAATACAAATTCAATCACTGCTCTTTTTCCATATGTAGCCTGAACTTTTATAGTCAATGAATATTTAGTGTTCAACAAATGTTCAAATTTGATTTTTGATAGAATTAAAAGGGGAAAAATATTTATTGCAGAAATAAGAAATTCCTAAATTTAACAAATATACATATTGACAAAACGTTAATTATTTTTAATTTCATTTTGGTCATAAAAACCGCTATCAGAATCTGTTTCCAATGGTTCCAACGAGTTAATGATTTCTAGTAGGTTAGTTGCATCAGATTTCATGGCTACAATGTCCTCAATGAGTTGTTGAACTGAAAACAAAACGC
The DNA here is from genome assembly GCA_034698625.1 of Julus scanicus. Taxonomy (NCBI): domain Eukaryota; kingdom Metazoa; phylum Arthropoda; class Diplopoda; order Julida; family Julidae; genus Julus; species Julus scanicus. Next base: position 14,164 of record JAQGBW010003304.1, read on the forward strand.
ATAGTATGGTTAAAAGTAAAGATAATTATAAATTATTAAATTAAGAATATATTAATAGCTTACATCCAACATCCACAAAACTGGTTTCTACATTTTGCAGCATGCTCCTCATGTTTTGACATCTATCCAGGATTGGATCCAGTTTTGCTTTTTCTCTGCAGCCAGATTCTATGCTTTTGGTTACCTGTTATAAAAAAAACGTTTGTTCAACCCAAAGTTACAACCTTTAGAATTTAAACTGCATTATCCTATTGCCATTACGGTTCTTATTTGCATTTTTAGCATTTCGATGTTTTCATCCAAAGCACTTTCATCAATGGTATGAAGTTTATCATCTTGATGTATCGTGTCTTCAGGAAGCAAGACTGATTTTGGTATGGTTAAGATATTACTTTGTAGATAAACCTACAATGAGACATGTACCATAATTATCACAATGCACAGAAGGTACGTATTGTTAAATTGCTTTCTAATAACAAAATACGCACTTCTAGTTTATCACATATTTTGTCCAAACTTTTCATTATATCGTCCCTAAGTCCTTCAATTCCTTTCCGAATCATGTCTTTGCCAATATTTTCATCATTCTCATACTAAAACGTACAGATATAGTAATTGTTCAACTATAGCAAACCACAATATGTTGTACAACAAGTAATACATTAGTCCCTGAACGTTATGGTCAAACTTTTTAAATGTATACACGTGCCAGATGAGCTCATGTTTACTGCAGCGTCCCAAGTGTCATTGGCATATACTAGGTCGTATATGATATTGTTTATTGTAGCATTGCTGTCATATAGGCTAGCCTATACCAGGTATTTTTAATTCCACCCTCATTTCTCCTTATAAACGGATGCTATTTCGACTCACCTTTTTCAACAATGTTCGGTATGCTATTAAGACTGCCTCGTCTACCGCAGTACTATGAGTGTCATACACTACAAATACAATGCAGAAAGTTAAGTAGGGTTCGCAATACAGTGCTATATCAAGTGCTATACTACAAGTACCTTGGTCAATAACAGAAGAGACAGTAAAGCCGAAAAACTGGGCTTCGTACTCCTGTTCACGTTCGTCGGGATGTAACTGTTCGTCAGAATTCATCTTGAAAGGCACAACAACACTACAACATTTGAAAAATCAGCTTCAAAAAAGGCGCAAATTGACATACTACGACAAATTTTACAGTTCTTATACAATTGATTTGTACGCCTTTCGTAACACATGGCCATATATTGGGTTAATAAGCAGTATGTGCCACTCTGAGTATATCTTTCTACCTCCTCAACGCAAGCCTGTGAAAGCACTACCTACTCAAGCTTATGTGGGATAGCACATAACGACGCTTTTACTAATGTCGTTTGTTCTACTAGCATACAAATCTTAGCATTAGGCGCATTTTTCGATTGAGATGGCACAATTTTGAAATTAAGTCCCAATAAGGTTGTATTTTTCAATCATAGGAGAATAAGATGGGATTGTTGTTAAAAATATCTCAAGAAAAGGACTAAGCAATTAGTTATGGTAATAAGACAACTTTAATATGGTGCATTATCATTTACATTTACATAGTGATCGTGGCGCGCGCTTTAGCAGTGGAATTTACGAACTTTAACAAATTTTAATGAATTAAAAAATAGGGTAGCCAAGAACAATTCTGCTATTTTATTGTAATTACGACGAAAAGATCATTTGCGTTCATCAATCTTGAAATTTAAAAAATGTTGCGATGATCAAATTGAACCGAATTTGAATTTTTTTTTTTTTTTTTTTTTCTGGACAGTATTTTGACTTTTTATTGCATTTCTTTATTTCAACTATAGGTTGGGGTGTATGAAAACCTGAAACTATCTAACTGGTATATCTCTACATTAAATAATGGCACATTTACACACATTAGTTGCTGGTCAGTTCCGTCTTCGTTAAGGGTAAACGAATCGGATGTGTGTAAATGCTTGAAAGGAATAACTTTTATAAAATGACAATACGCGGGAAAGAGAATGATATTTTTCTTGAGTAACGCTATAGAAATTTCCCATATCTTGTGTGTGTAAATTGACCTTTAGCTAACCTAACATTTTATGAGAAGCCCAAAATGCAAATTATGTAACAAACTATATGTATGTACCTTCAAATAGTACATGTAGGTGGCGTGTACCCTTGATTTCGTCATCGAAATGGCATACTAGCCTTTACTAGGCATTCAACCACATGTACTGTACGTGAAGGAACCTATTGAATCACATGATTTCCTAGATTCTACTATTGTTGTTCGGAATTTTTTTTTCTTTAAAACAATTTGACTTTTTATTGCATTTCTTCATTTCAACCAGGTTAGGGATGTCGCAATCGCTATTCTAAATACCGACAACGCAATTCACCTACTCGTGCAAACCATTTGGTTTTTCAACAAGGTTTTTGAGAATCATATAGCCATGGTTTGTTTGTTTGGTTGATTTTTAACGTTGGCCTATTTCTGCAACACGAGGGCTAAACACCAACGCCAGGGGATGGG
>JAQGBW010003305.1:0-16677 GCA_034698625.1 Julus scanicus
CGATTTAAATTGTTACTTTTAATTAAAATAACAAATTTTAAGTATAAATTTGAATTTTGGGCTTAAAAAGCACGAGTGCTACCTGTTGGATAATGGAGCGAACTAACGAATATTATTCGTCTTTTTTGTTATTTTAATAAAAAATTAACAATTTAAATCGAAAAATAAATATAACAAGACCTTGTATACGTATTAAAGATTGTGTATACATTTTTAATTTTATTAAAACTTTTTTATTTTGAAAATTGGGTGAATTTTTACCCATTAACGGTATATAGTATTCCATGTTACACTCCACCAGGAAAGTACAGTCGAAAAACGTACTTTTTCCCGTTTTTCAGCATATGTGCGATCGATTGGACTTTCTGGATGAAAAAACAAAGTCTCTGTAGATGCGCAAATGTGTTTCACGTGGTGAACTGTTTCATATTTATGTTCAAGATGCTGAAGATGAACAAGTTTAAATTGCTCAATGATGGCGGTTCATCTTGGTCGGTTTTATGGGTAATCGACGAGCTTATAAATTTCATTTTTCGCATGATTCCCGCGGTATTACTCAGTAAATGAGTGACGGCACCGGTGTCCCGTTTGAAAGGAGCAACATATATTTCCTTCACTCAATCCTATTATTTACAAAATACCAAATCCTCTAAAGTTTCGAGAAGGCAAAAACAAGTAGTTACATTCAGTAGTGTAAATACTGCACATATGGCCATATATTTCTGTTTTTTTTTGTCAGAAGTGGTAGGATAGCATGTGAGGGGTCCCATAATAAATTTTCTTCTAGGCCCAAACCCGGCTGCACTGGATGAATGGTTATACTGTATAAAAAAACAATTAATACATTCTGCACACTTTCTAGGTTGCCATTAAGCGATGCAAAAGTTCAATGAGAGGAGAATTACCCAGGACTATGGCTAAATTGGAACCGGCAGTAAATCAAGATTTAGAGGAATCGAAGCTCAAACCTAAAAAACATCCTGGGAGATATGCTCGATCCGTAAATATTCTACCGGAAAGATTTTTGGATGCTGCTAAACAAGTCTTGCAAGGTATATGGTTGAATGTACTAGACTCGCCAGAAATATTTTCCTACAAACTGTTCATTTTTTGTTGATAACTTGCATTTCCCCATGTAGGCCATCCAAAGGATCTAATAAAGGAACAGGGGGAAGCTTTTTCCCAGTATCTGTTTCGCCGTAAACCACCTCTAGAAAGGGACGAAATGATGGAAAAAACTAGTCAAGTTAGACAGAAGATATTATCGAAAAGTAGGACACTGGAATAAAATATGCTGTCAAATTTCTTTATCTTCCATGATTTGTAAATGTTTCATATGCTGGAACTGCCGTAAGACCTTTCACCGATTCACATTTGACCTGCAAATTTGAAAATCTTTATTGTATATTTTTGGAATAGATCCTCAGCTTAGTGAAATACCAACCAACGAGGAAGACCTTAAAATGCAGGAAATGAAATTAAACCAAAAAGTCCTTAGGAAGCTTAAAGAGACTTCTTACAATTGGAAACCCATAACGTACAGTATTTTTTTTAAAATAAAGATCAGTTTGAAATTTCTTGCATGCAAGCAACAATTTTGTGGATTAAAGACTTGGAATTTAAAACTAAGTACACCTCTTATTTTGTATTTGCCTTAGCTATGATTCCAAAAACGTGTTGATGTATTTAATGATGAGAGCAGCCCCTGAATATTCCGCACTCTCGACAATTTTCAGAGAGGTGGGTTTTGTTATTTGCTAACAATGGATTTATCGAATGATTGCTCAGCCCGATACTAGTTTCCTTCTTTCTTTTCCACAACCAGATAAAACTGCGGGACAGTGAATTTCAACCCTCAGCAATTCTTGATTTCGGCTCCGGTGTGGGGACCGTATTCTGGTTTGTACTTAAGACCTCATCTTGTGGTCAACTTTCGAGTTGTCATCAAAACGATTTAGTTCATCGTTTTTACTTGTTTAATGTTCAACTTTTGTAGGGCTAGTTACGAGCAATGGAGCAAAAGTATGAAGGAATATTTTGCTGTTGACACTGCCGGAGAGATGAACAACATTGCACAGTTGCTCGTTCAAGGCAAGTAATAACTAAATTCTTTGTTTATGCCATTTTGGGTCAACATGATTTCATTGTCTCTTTAATTGTTTATTACAGATGGGAGTGAGACAAAACCCCCCATCTTACAAGGCACCTTCTTCCGCCAGTTTTTGCCAGCTTCGCACATTGTATGTTCTTCTGCTCATTCTTGACTATTTGCCTTTAATTATTTACTAAAACCGCATTCATTCCACAGCTGAGTTACGATCTCGTTGTTAGCGCCTACAGTCTAATGGAGTTACCGTCCAAGCAATTGCGACTTCAGACTCTGGAAAATCTTTGGACCAAGACGAACGAGTTTTTGGTGAGAATATCAATGCATGTTGGCTTGCCTAAAACATGTTTTTTACATGTTGCCAGTGCATTTTGAAACAAGTGTGCAAAGCTAAACTTTTGTCATCTTGGTTAAGGTTATCGTTGAACAAGGTTCCAATGCAGGGTATCGCCTTGTCATGGAAGCTAGGGACTTCATTTTACAAGTAAGTAGAAGCCTCGATTCAGACTCGTGGCCCATGGGTCCTTTGTTTGATTTTTAATGTTGGCAGAGAGCGAGGGGGACATTGAATCTAATCTCTTTATTTTGCAATGCAAATTCCAGGCTTCTGCTAATGATGTTCATGTATTTGCTCCCGTGAGTTTCTATATTTGAGTTTAATATTTTATATTTCTCTTGGATAAGTGGTAACACTGCACTCATGGCAATTATCCCTAACTGCTTTATTTAAAATGCCTATGTTCTTGGGTCCGTTTTCAGTGCAGTCATGACTTTGCATGCCCTAAAGTGCCTATTGGAGTTCCTTGCAATTTTGAAACTGGTTACTATACACTTGACAGTAAGGTCAGTTGGCTATGCTTTACTCATCTTAACAATTGGTTCAATGGCTAACGGCTTCTTTCCATTTCAGCAAGGCAGAAAATTGACTGAGCGGTATTGTTACGTAGTTTTGAGGAAAGGACGACGCCGCCTGGACAGTACGCTATCATTTGAACTGTTATTTGCCAAAGTCACTGCAAGAGTGCGCTAACACATAGGAAATATCGTTTACTTTCAGGTGAGGCCTGGCCTCGTATTGCAAGCCCCGTCCTACTCAGAGGCAAGCATGTGGTTTGTCGTATGTGCTGCAACGATGGGCAGTTAAAAGAAGCTGTATTGACTGCCTATAAACACGGGAAGTGAGTGATTATCATTGCCAGAATTATGAAAATCTCGTATGCCAGTTCTTTTGTGCTCAATTTTGTTTTAAATATATGTGTAAGAAGGAACAATAAGATGAGCATGGAAGGATAAATATAAAAAAGCTGTTTACTGAATCCGCTGCTGATTTGTTGCATTTTTGTTTTGTAGGCAGATGTACAAATGTGCGAGATCCAGCAGATGGGGAGATCTTCTTCCAGTTTCATTATCCGAACCCATCGGAAAAGAAAATGGGAATGTCAAAGAAAATGAATGGGAAGATGATCGTGCGATCATGGAGGCACATCCTAACCACGAAGAAAACCAGAATGATAACATTACACTAACTGATGGAGAGCCTAGTGGAATAAATGAAGAAAAGTGAAGATACTGATGGGTATCAGGCACAACCAAGCGAAAAGCTGGAGAAAGAAATCTGAATTTTTAAAAACTGTTTAAAAAAAATTGTGTCTACTGTAAAAACATTTGAGGGAATATAATTCTCCTAGTAAATAAAAATTTAGAAAGTCTACATACTTTTGTTAGTATTTTTACTTCTATTTATGCCTAGATCCATTTAAGTTACCTTACATTGCAGATTAATTTGTGAAAATATTTGGAAAAAAATGATCGAAAATTATATACATATGACTAAGAAAAAACAATGTTCAGCAAAATGATCTGGAACGAGTAAGTATAGGCAGTGCTACAGAATGATGTCGCTACCCCTTCCACTGGCAGCAATTTTTTTCACCAAAAACTACGTGTACGCCAGGGAAACATTATAATGAAAATTTCATTATATAACGTCTGATATTTTCGACCTAAAACGCGTGCTATATCGAGACCCAGTGTAGTACATTTCATGTAATGAAAGGAAGGCTGTGAGTGGTATAGTCAAAAAAGCCATTCAAAATGGTCGTCGTGGGGCTCTGCTGGTATGTGGAGAGGGGGGAGAGGGTAGAGGATATTTTTCCGTTCTTGGATTTTCTGTTTAATTAAGTTAAGGGGAAATGAACAGCAGAAGAAATGTGTCCCTACTCCCAAACGTATACTTACTTGAATTTTCAAAATCTCGGTAAAGTCCGCAACTAGCTAGTATGCCTAACTTTGTGTTAAACACCAATTTATGCTGGAATTTCTCTTCAAGGTCAGGAAATTTCCGTTTATTAAAAAAATGTCATGGAGTTGGTAGCGAGTAGTGCTTGGAAATTTAAAGACTGGGCTGTTGCATATTCCAAAAAACAATTCTGGCCACACTACTTTTCAAAAAAAATAATTAAGGATGCCTCAATTAAGTGTGTTAATAATAATGCAAATTCGCTTTAAATGCTTGGGCATCAGATGTCCTGACATTCCAGTACACAAGTGTATTGGCATTTTAGTGGTATCTTGAGAACGGGGCTTTGATAGAGTTTTAGAACGTGTTCGGTCTTAAATTCACTTACCTTTTAAAGGTGCAATCCACACTTGACCATGCCTGAATTCGGCTAATGTGGCCGGCTTTGGACGGTCTTCCCGCGCTGAATTGAACGTCGCGAAAGCGCACAACTTTTTCCGACTTTCGTCGCCGTCGTCGGTAATTTAAATGAAGTTCGATCCTACAATTGGGCGGGGAAATGGCTCTTTTCGTCACAAACTGGGTGGGATCAAACGAAGAACAAGCAAGAACTGATTATCCGAACATTTATCGTTGTATTCTGCACGCTTTTCGTGTTCTTTTTTTTTAAATGCGGCGCTACACGTGCGGCATCGAGTGCCGAATATTTTCTATTTTACCGAGGCCTTTTATTATAGGTGGCGAGCACTTTAGAACACATATGCATTGTTCGCCGAGCACCGTTTTTTTTACTGGAACGACGCGGTCATTGAATCGTAATCATAATTAAAATTGTACTCACCATAAATATAATTAGAATTTATCTCAGCGCACACATTATATATTGTAACAAACCCTATATATAGTTTTACTGCTAGAAACAAAATTATTGTCAGAAAATGTTGGCATTGACATAATGAGATAAACATTTTGCGTTGCTTACGTTATAGGATATCCTCATTGAGACCAAATTTCACCAAACTCGAAAAAATAGCCGCTCCAAGAAGAGCATGTTGTTCACACACGAGTTACACAGGGAGAGACGTAAGTTTTTAATAAAGACAATTCGCGCGTTTCAAAACCAAGTATTAACGAGCGCTAGAGAATCACGTCTCGATTTTATACAACAGTTTTTATCCGAATAAAGAATAAAAATTAAACACTGATTCATTAGTGGACACCGATGGACAGTGAATGTGGAAGAGTATTATGGCAGACTGGCAGTTAAATCATGCAAATTATAATCACCGCTGATCGAGCAACGCTGACTGGGGAGGTGATCGGGTGTCTATACCCTACGAGTATTTTATCAGTTTCATTTGTCGCCAGGTGACACAGAGCGTGTCATCTATGAATTAGCTAAAAAAAAACGTACGAAATTAGTGATTTTAGTGATTCAAGAGTGCTTCAGTGCCCTTTCCTTTAAACGTTTTTGTGAAATTATTGAAAAAAAAAACAACACACAAATTGTTATAGATTTTCGAAAAATTTGCTGGTCATAAGTTTTGTCAAATGTTGCTTAAATGCATTGATACTAACAACACTCGGCAGTACGAATTATTGAGCAATATGGATATTTACCACTCGTAACCTCAATCACTCCCCAGTTATATTAGTCATATATACAGACGGAATCTGTTTTCAAGGCTTTGAGCATTTTCAAATGAAAAAATAAGGGTAACAAAATAAAAATCATCGAAAAGACAAGATGATGGATGGAAGCGATTGGAGTCGTTCATGTTCATTCCAGGAGGCAGCACGTATGCAACCTCCATCAAGTGTATCGCGTTTGCTTAGGGCGTCCTGCACCACGAAACAATGCCGTCATGATACACGGGATAAGGAGCAGGTCCCATCCATCCAGGCAATGCGACATTCATTGAGGCGAGCGAGGCCTACTTTCTGAAAACTGCGCTGGGACGAGGTGAAACGATTAGTATTAAACTGGCCGGTTGGAAAATTAAATCCCCATCAGAATCGTCCCAAAAGTTGAGTTTCTTTCTTAGCCTCTCTGTTTTAAAAAACAAATTGATCAGATCCCCGAAAGATCGCTCCAGTTCAGATAACTACAAAATTTGAAGTAAAGTTAATTAATTACATTTCAACTAAAGCAAGAAAAAATTTACAATACGGGTATTGAAGTTAACACCCGCTTAAGTCGCAATCAACTACAGTGGAACCTCGCTTAACGAGCACCTCGCAAAACGAGTAATTTGCATAACGAGCAATATAAATTTTTTAAAAATGACTCGCTTAACGAGCGCTGCTTCGCATAACGAGTGACGTGGATGGGGGATAGGGTGTCGCATTTTTACCAAATTTTGAAACGTCGGCAAAAACAAATGTCTCTATACAGCTTTCTAGAAAAAGGAATTAGGTATGAATGTATGTATGTAGGAATATAAGTATGTATTTTTCTTTGAATAAATGTTACACAACGTTTTCTTGAGTATTTTTTTTGTTGAAAATTTCAATTTTTGATTATTTTTTCGTACAATGGAACCTCGTTATGCGAGGTTCCATTGTACTTCAGTTAAAGATCACCGAGAATTTCCTGAAAGCCATACTATACAAATGTCACCGGTTATTGTTTGACTTCAGTGAACTTCCAGCCATATCACTGCACGAGTGAGCAATATGACTAACATCTGATTTAGAGATTTTGGTGACGATTCTGATGAAACTGAACAATTTCTATACCCGATTAAAACGATCAAATGCACGGAACCGCCCATTTTCAAAATGGTGCGCAGTGCACCTACACATATAATACACACGAAGCTGCTAGAAGCGTCATTGGCGGACGGATGGAAAACTACGAGACGACCCGCAATTAAGAGTTGCTGGAAGGATACCATCCGGCGCCGCCATTTTTAAGGTTTTCGGCGTAAGTAGGGGCCGCGGCGGCCACCTTGTTGGCGGTAGGGTGGTAAATGTGGAATCCGGATCCATGATGTGCATAAAACTGCTGCGCGGGATGGTCAGAGGGGGGGCCACCCAGCGTCTGTTGGGCATGGGCAGGAAACGGCATGGGTTCCAGCCCGGGCACGCTCCCAGAATGCACCACCGTGTAGGCCTGAGGTTTGAGTGGCAACGACTGCAAGTGAGGGGGCGCGTCGGTTGAAGTGGCCCCAAAATGGCGGATGTCGGCATACATAGGGCCGGGGTCCGAAAAGCTAGCTGGGTGAAGCTTGTCCCTGGGGGAGACAGACGAAGGAGGCGTCATGGCGTTGTACGAGTCAGCATAACTGACCGGCACGACCGAAGTGGCTGGCGAGTAACCGGCACTCAGCACGAAATCTCCAGAGTGTGGAGGTGGGGCCAGCTTCGGTGGCAGCACAAATTGGGCATGGTGCTCCGAGAAGGCCGCTGCCTCGTTACCCCCAGGTGGAGTGGGCAACGCCCCCTGGTGCAAATCGCCAGGGAAAAAGGCTGGACGACTGGCGTGAACGTTGGAGCGTATCACGGATTCACGGTTGGCGTACAACTGCCTCAGCAATGTGGAAGCTGGAAGTGGCGTAGCCGAGACGGCGCCACCTACTCCCTGTTGGGTGCCTATCCATTGGATGGTCGGCCTTTGCTGCTGCTTCCCAGTGGCGCCCCCAGCGCCTAACTCCTTGTTTAAAAGCGGCAAGTGTTTGTTCATGGCGTCCTCCAAGTCCTTAACCGAGGCATTGCCCATGTCGTCCACAAACTCACCATCGTTGCCTTCCCCTCCTCCATCGCTTCCGTATTTCCAGGATCGCTGCTCATCGCCTCCACCAGGAGGCGTTCCTCGCTCTTTATTTCCATCGCAACTCCTGGGACTGCTCGGCAGCTCTGGGCTACGGCTCTTGTTTCTTTCACGTGATTCTCTTTTAGAGTTACCGACAGAGGGCCGCGAGGTGGCACTCGAAGTTTCCTCTGCTCCACTACCAGAGTCCCCGCCTCCGTCATCTAGTTCTTCCTCCTCCTCCTCTTCTTCTTCTAACTCCTCTTCTTGTTCTCTGTAACGCCTTCTCTTTCGTCTGTTACGCATTTCCTCTTCATCGTCGTCGCTGTCCACGGCAACGTTCGATAGGCCGTCATTCGGGATTCTTACGGCAATCGCTTCCTTTTTTGAATTGCGTGCAGTTGTCATCTATTAAGAAAAAGTCAAATCAGATTAGTTTTAACTTTTAGAATCAGAATAGTATCTTTTAAAGTTTTACGCAATAACTTTTCGGATCATTCACAGCAGTATTTTATGCCATTTTTCAATGAGCGTCATATTGCAATCTTAGAACCATTCCCCTTACCAATAACGAAGGCTGTGACTTGTGAACACTGCTGAGCTGTGTTAGGTGTTCGCTACTGCCCTCCGGTGGCTTCTCGTCGTCATTCCGCGGAGACCCAGTTGTTGAATCGGCGTTTCTCGGATCTAACCCATCTGCGAAATTAAAACGTTTAAGGTCAAAGGTCGCATCGTCCTCTCGTAGCCTTTGCCTTTTCATGCACTCACTAATAATAGGGTTAAGGCGTCCGTTGCGTCCCTTGCCTTTGCCATCGTCGTTGTCGGGTGAACCGCTTTCGTGAAAATCGTTGCTGGGGTCGTCCGGTTTCAAGTTTTGCACATGCGTTCCCAACTGGCTACAATCCATGATGCAATGTTCATGCTCAATACCACTGTAAAGATAATGTAGGTGGGTTAGGTCAAAGATTTAAGATGGTCTGAAACTTTCAAAAAGCAGTGTCCCCAAGTACCATGTCGCCCAAAATCATTCAAGCTTCGTGTTTTTTTTTGTTTTTTTGTAATACTTATTCGAAAATATTTCTATGCTTACCTTAGGACGTAATTGACACAAATTATGCTTTGTTCTTCCGAGTTCTTTGTACTGCAGACGACCGTGGCGCACATTTGCAGCCACGTGTAGCCACCCGTCTTGTTAATCACCCGATAATAACTGCTCATTACTTGGCCCTTATGGATCACTGAAACGAGAATAAAATGATCAAGGACCGACAAATAAACGTGGAGACCAGAAGGTGGTTGTGGGAGATTGCTTACAGTCCACGTGACACTTTCTCAGCTTGGACATGTCTTCACCATGACACAGAGCGTACATGTTCTTTCCCGTGAGTTCATCGGCCGTGTAATCCAACAAATCAGCAACTCTAGATTAAGGAATGGATGCATGAAAGCATCCCCATATACATGCGCAAACAATGAAATGCAATCTTTCGTAAAAGAACGAGTATCAGTACCTCGGTTCGCAATGGGCGATTTTGAAGTCAAAGGTCAACCTGGTGACGAACATGTCACTTTCGAGCCGTACTTCGTTGACGGACGGGGGAGGGAGCGCAATGGCAAGAGCAACCATTCCCAAAACGGTGGGAGGGTGCTTTCGAGAATGTGAGAAGGTGTACTGAGGTCGGAGATGGCAAAGGACCAGGACAACCTACAAAGATAAACAAGACGATTTAAAAAATCCGCTAAGAAACACTGATCCAAAATCAAATGTCTTCACACGAACCCTGTATCCAGAAGATTTAAAGTGACATCCCCGCTTGGTTAACGTAGATTTCATACGGATGCAAAACGCCCGGTCCAGTCCTTTGAAAGCGCTGTTGCTCATTGTCATAAGGGATGCTATAAAAATAAAAAAGATTATGCAAAAGACCTAAAGTCAAAGAAAAGAAGTACCTACGGCAGACACATATCCAGCTGTACGTGTCAGTGGCGTAGCGTGGAGATTTGGCGCCCAGGGCAAACGCCCAAATTGTCATATACACACCTGGCGACGAAGGTCCATCGTCGGACAGCACAGAGGTGGGCGAAGGAAGTGGCTGTCCCTGATTCAAGCTAATGCCTAGCTGTTCAGCCAGCTCCACGTGGTCCTGCTGATGGATGTAATCGAACACGCTACTGCCCGTCAACTCCACCTTGCAAACGACAAACGAAAGGTAAGGTTTTAACACAAACCAAAAAAACGGAGCTGAGTCAGTGACACTCCTGTATTACTGTTGCAATCAGTGATTTATTGTTCTGATTGTGGCATGTGCAGTGGCGCACATGCATATATCCGCACGTGCATTTGTTTGATTTAATTGGAATTCATGTTCCAATGTTTAGAACGAAATTTACTTTGTTCTGTTCTGGTTTTTAATTAAAAAGGACGTTTCAGCAAGAGTTCCTCAAAAGTTGCAAGGTTTGATTTGATATTTATAACATCAGTGCGGACTTTTCAGCAGAAATTCAACATGGAGTGGGGTAGTTGCCGTTTAGGCTTTTACACATTTAACAACCCATGTTGCAAATATTGTTAACGTCGGACTACCGTTTTATGAAACGTTCTATGAAAGCAGTTATATCGGCGGTTTTATTCGCCATGGCAAGATAAATTTGTCCCCTAACCGAAGGGACATTTTTCACGTCACAAGCACTCACCTGAGAGAGGCCCAGATAGATGGACACCGTCTCGGAAATGTACAGGAACCTGCCATCGGAAGCCAGGGCGAAGGCGAAACCGTCCAGAGACTGTGGACATGGAGAAAAAAGAAAATTTCATCATTGAATCATTTTTGACACACTCGGCAACAGATTCCAAAAGTTCGTAACCGTTCGTACAGTACTGAGAACTCAAAAACCTAACTTCATGGCAGTTTTATGAATTTATTATCAACAATTTAGGAAAAGTTCCCATCACTTGAATGCATGCGGCCCCTGAACATAGCTAATCACACATGACAGCAAAGTCTTAAGGAAATGCATTTCTCAACAGGAACACGTTTTTTGGTCTCATTTTGATCGGGTTGAACAGAATTTACAGAAATTAAACTCGGTATGCACACATTTTACACGCCATTTCCTAATTTTATAAATTATTTCAATGGGAAAAATATTTTTTATTTCATGCACTGGACATTACTTTAAGATTCTTCCCCATTTTACTTTTAGAAACACACTTGGTAAGCATCCAATGAATCCAACGAAATTTGGGAGCATTTGGCATTTTTCGTATTCAATTTTGTATAATTTAAATAAAAAAGACACAAGAAAACTTAATTCCAAAAAGACATCCTCAATTTTCATGATGACTATTATGAGAGTGTGATTTAAAATGTTGATATTTTTTATAATTTACTAATAATATGATTTAATATCCCTCCCTCCCCAACATATGGCATTTATTTTCTGACTGCATAGGGGGTACTGAGTTGAATTGAATTGAAAATAGTTACCTGTAAAATATGCGTCCCCTGGTGCTGCTCGAATATTTCCAGCGCCACAGTGGTCAATGTGCGAGACCTGGCGGAACTTCCTGCAAAGTGAAATTTATGAAAATTTCATTGTCTCGGAAATTCATCTCGAACGAAACGCAATTCCGTAGAGAGGGGTTATTTGCCGGACAGGGGTCAGTTTGTGCCGCGCATTCGTTATGCGCGAAGGGATAACATTGTAAGAACGATGGGGATAAAAGTGAGCAAATAACGATGAGAATGGGATTCGTTAAGAATGGAAAATAGCCCCAACATCATCGAAGGATGAGCGAATTAAGGAACGGGGGGGAAACTGGCGAATCAAAAATATGTTGGTTTTTTCTACTTCTTCTTGTCGTTTACAAGAAGAGCAATTGAGAACATAAAAGAATGTCGAATGAGCATTCCGCATTTTTCCATAATAATTTCACCAAATTCGCAGCAGTGTTATGGGGAAGGTAGTGGTGGGGGTGGAGGAGGACTTGAGAAGGGGGCTAATTGGAGATGGGAAGGGGTGGTCAGCAACGAGACCTGATTGCGGAAGTGGACAGAAGAAGGGAGTGAAATTGTGGAAAATAAGCGACGACAATAGCCTCCATTTGGCCTTCTTTTTGTCCCGAATTGGCACTGATTGCGAAGGCCTTCCTTCTTCCCTTTCTCGTTCCCTGACAAAATTAAGTTATAAAAAAAAAGATGGCGATTGAACGAGATGCTCGTTTGAGGGGATGTGTAAACACTCGGACAACGTGGGGAAGACCGTTCAGTTTGCAGGGTAGCGAAAAAATATTTGTGGACACACAATTCAGGGAGAAAATTTGGTAAAACATTTATTCCAGGGTGTCCAGTAAATTTGCCGGAAAAGTTTCAGCGATTTCAAGCCTCATCCCTTATATTTTTAAGGATCCAAGATTGAAGGACCCACCAAACCACCAAGCGGTGAACCATTTAAGGGGCCATTCGAAAAGGACGTCCCCAAAATTCCTTCAAAAATCGACCCTCCTACCCCTGCTCCAGATGATGTCCATTTTACACAGACACTCTCCCTTCATGGACTCCTTCATTTTTTTAATAGTATAGGGTGTCCAGTAAATTTTGCCTGAGAAGTTTCAGGGATTTCAAGCCTCATTCTTTACATTTTTAACTTTTAAGGATCCAAGAGGGACCATTTCAAATGGACGTCTCCGAAATTCCTTCAAAAATTGTCAACCCCTACCCCATGGTGTCCATACCCAGACATTTCCCCCGCCTCATAAACGTCCTTATTTTTTTTTAAATAATAAAGTGTATAAAAAATTAGTTAGAACATAGGCCCATTCTATAAATTTCCAAGCACCCATCTCACAGCCGATTCCACGAAATTTTTCAACATTTTTCTGATTAACGGAAATTCCTTGACTCCAAAGGGAAATTCCAGCATAAACTTGGTGTTTAACACAAAGTTGGGCATAAATCCAGACTTTTCCGAAAATTTAAAAATTCATGTACATTTGGGATTGGGACACATTTCTTCTAGTGTCCATTTCCTCTTTCACTGACATTTAATACTTAATTAAACAGAAAATCCAAAAACTGAAAAATACCATCATTAGCGGACGTCCACAATGACTTAACCCCCACCCCTGTCTACATGGTGTCCACATGTCAACAGACCCTGTCCATTGGCCTCTCGTGCTAGGAGGCAATGTGATTGGACTACAAGGACGGTGAGGAGGAGGATGGGACAGGTATTGCTCGCGTGCCATACCTTTAAGGGTCTTATTGTTGTTGTTGGACCCTTGGTTTGGATTCCAGGGTGGATCTCCGTGACCAGAGAAATCCCTGAGCTTCAAGTAGCTGATGGTCAAGCGGATGATGGACGCCTTGTCCAGCTGCGACGTAATGGCCGACGGCAGCGGAAGCATTTTGGCCAGCTCGTAAAACTCGTAATTTTCTTTGCCGCGCCGGGAACGAGCCGCGTCCCGCGACTTTTCTTTGCGTAACTCCAGGATGCTGCGAATAAAAAAAGAAGACAAATATTGAAAAATCTTTGGATGGTAAAACACCCTGTATTTTATGCAACAGGTATTCTTATGCAAAGTGAAAATAAAGTTAGAGTTTGGGCCCCTGTTTATCTTGAGCTGTATAACATTCATCTTGTCAATAAGATATTGATTGAAAATTCATTAAATAGTTGTAAATAGTTGTAGGAATTGAACAAGAAATTCAGAATTTATAGAGTAGAGTTAAATGGGAGGTTAATTGTTTGTTGTTTTTATATTAAAATTAGAGTTATTCAATGTAAAAACGAGATGTTGCACAACCTCTCTTATCCGTTCTATTTAGGGGCCATTCAAAAATGACGTCCCCGAAATTCCACCAAAAATTGTTACCCCCTCCTACCCTCTGTCCACATGGTGTCCATCTTATCCCAGACCCCTCACCCCCTTCATGGACGTCCTTATTATTTTGAATAGCAGGGTGTCCAGAAAATTTTGTTTGAACATACGAAGGCCAATCCTATAAATTTCCAAGCACCACCTCGCTACAAATTCCATGAAATTTTTCCGGATTTTTCTGATCAACCGAAATTTCCTGACCTCGAAGGGAAATTTCAGTATAAAATTGTTGTTTAACACAAAGTTAGACAAAATTCTCGACTTTCCCGAGGTTTTAAAAATTCAAGTACATTTGGGACTGGGAATAGATTTCATCTGGTGTCCATTACCCCTTTCACTGAACTTTAAGACTTAATTAAACAGAAAATACAAAAACTGAAAAATACCATTATTAGTGGACGTTCACAATGGCTACCCCCTCCCTCCCACTGTCCACATGGTGTCCACAGGCCAGCAGACTGTCCCAAAGTTTCCACATTTTAGGGTATATCATTTTTAATTTCAATTCATTTCAGGCACCCCTGTCACAAAAATGCTGTTCTCGTGTGACAAGCCGATTCCTATAGCCGTCAACCACCGTTAGGAAAGGACACCCACCAAGATGGCGAGTGTGTGGAGCGGGGTGTTGCATGATTTCCAATGGGCCACAGAACCTAAAGAAGCAAAAACGTCCTACTTCAAAAAGTGCCTAAAGTATAAACAGTGCAGAGGGCAAATAAAATACGTCAAGATAATCTAAAACTTGACAGAAAGAATTTTTTGTGAAAAGCGCGGGTCGATTTTAACCCACCATCTTACTTTTCTCCCTGGCCCTCCCACCTCCATTTTCCTTTTTTATCCCTCCCCCTCCTTCCTTTCCTTCCCTCCCCCCTCGAAACACAATCCGAATTCATCGACAATTTTTTTTTCTTTTATCAGAAAAGCCTTGGTTACACGTTCTCCATACGAAATGGCATTTCACCCATTCAACCCTCCTCCCTTTCCTCCCACCTCCCCATCAACCCCCTCCCCCTCGTAAACGCATCTCATTTATATAAATATCACGAATCGTGGAATCAAACTGGATTCGTTTTTGCTTTCTTATCGACCCGCACAACCCCCAATAGCTTTTTATTTCTCACCTTTAATTCATTTCCATTTCCATTTGTTCCTTTTATTGTTTTATATCGGCGTTCATCGATTACAATCGATGAATAAATAATATATGAGCGGAACGGGAAAGAGAGGGGGGGGGTGAGTCACCTGAATACCTCTCCCCCAGCCTTTATTTACTTTAGATTTTTTTCTCCCCCTTGCCACCGTCGGAATTCATTTCAACACCCGCCGGTGTAAAATGAGCCTACGACCAATTACACCCCCTTACTCCCCTCCCACCATTGTCCTTCATTCCCCCTTCCTGATTCCCGCGCCCCCTAGGGGAATTCCCCCAAGGAATTCCTTTCAAATTTCGCCCAATTTTCCCTCCCTTCGATTCGCCCACTCGCTAATGTTGTTTTAACGCTAAGCATTCAGCACGCGTACGACACTCATCCCCCACATCGCAATTGCGAGGCACGTCGAGACATGTCCCATGGGGGATTAAAGGGATGGGAGGGGGACTAATAACCCCCCTCTCCCCCATCCCCCCTTTTCCGTCTGCCAAAATTCATGAAATCAATTGCAGAAGTAAATGGCTAACTGTGTGTGTGTGTGTGTGTGTGTGTGCGTCCATAATTCCCTCCCTTAGCCACGCATTTATTTACCCCCTCGTCGTTGCAATTAAGAGTGGACGTCTGTGGGTTTTCATTACGTTTTTATCTGTCCATCCAACTTTCGCCATTCCTATTACTGTAATAATCATCCCGGCTTTGGATGAGAAGAAGAGCGGCGACGGTTCGTGGTTTTTGCCGCACCGAGTGCGAAAAAGGAGGAGGGGAACGTCTTCGGGGAACGATAGATTTCTCTTCGGTCGTGTTAAACGAAGGATTAACCCCTCGATTCCCGAGAATAGGCCTCGTAATGGAATGGACGGCCAGCAAAATGAAGGGGAGACGAGAATTAGGGAAATTATTAGACAAGGGTCAAATGGGGACGACGACGGTCATCAAGGCACTCCAAATAAATATCTTCAGATGGCTTTATTAAGCTCCTTCGAAATTAAGGTGTTTTGTTGCACCTGAAATTTAGCACCATTATAGGGGATAAATTAGTAATAAGTGGGGGCTTATTTAATCAATCCAATACTCTACAGAGGCCATTCAAAAAGGACTTCCTCCAAATTCCTGTTCATATGGTGTCCATTTTAGCCCAGACCCACTTCCCTCCTCATAGACGTCCTTAATTTGTTTGAAAAGTAGGGTGTCAAGAAAATTTGTTAGAACATACCCAATCCTATAAATTTCCAAGAACTCCCGCCTCCAAGAACTCCACGACATTTTTTCAAGATTTTTTTAATAACGGAAATTTCCTGACTTCGAAGGAAAATTCCATCATAAAATTGGTGTATAACACAAAGTTAGGCATAATTCCCGACTTTTCCGAGGTTTTAAAAATTCAAGTACGTTTGGGACTGGGGACACATTTCTTCTAGTGCCCATTTCCCCTTTCACTGATCATTAAAACTAAAACTGAAAATTTCAAAATTGAAAATTACCATCATTAGTGGACGTCCATAATGGATTCCCCCTTCTCCCCCTACCTGTCCACATGCCAACTGACCC
>JAQGBW010003306.1:0-16674 GCA_034698625.1 Julus scanicus
TATCCTTGAAATAATATTAAAATGCTGCTTATCTTCACGAGGTCAACGAGGAAGCAGAATTAACAACGACTTTGAGATAATTGAATAATCTACAGAATGGCATACTCGAATTCGGCTTTATCGCCTTGTAACGCAATGTCGCAACTACTGTTTTGGAATTCCTGTGTTCCAAGAGTTTTGTAGTTCCAATACGAAATCGACTTGGTGGAAAAAAGTTATCAATCGTATCTGGTAAGTCAATGAACAATTTCTAACAAGTCAATAACGAGTAACGCTGCTGAGGGTCGTTATACTTTTAATTACGATGGCAATAAGGTTTCGTAACTACGCGATTGGAGTTCAATGCCCCCAGCCTTTGAACCTGTTCTTCTCAAATTTTGTGGTGAACCAATTTTATTACAATTGACAATGCACCGTATTATAATTTGCATTAAAGTTTTCTCTGAATTGCATTTAATATACAGTGTTGGCAACATTAGCATTCCTGTTATGGGATCCCAACCCTCCCAGAGAAAATTTATATCTTGGTATCAAGGTGTATGAAGATAAAGCAGGTGTATTTCTTGCATTGGTGTGTTGATCTTGACAACAAGCGTGTTGTGTTGCTCTATTTGTAGCACAACAAACAGCATTTTCATGTTTCACCATTTATGCG
Source organism: Julus scanicus (assembly GCA_034698625.1). Taxonomy (NCBI): domain Eukaryota; kingdom Metazoa; phylum Arthropoda; class Diplopoda; order Julida; family Julidae; genus Julus; species Julus scanicus. The sequence goes on from JAQGBW010003306.1 coordinate 656, forward strand.
GTGGTGAGACTGGTTATCAGGTCTCACCACTTTTGTTCACTTATCTGAGGTGAGCTACACTATCGAATGTTTTCACCTTTCTCTAAAAAAATAAAAACGCTGTGCACCTGACACAACAAGTGATAATTTAATTCCTATAATTAAATTTATTGTAATTTTATTCTTTTATACGTAACATCACGTGGTATAAATACTTGTGGTTCGAACAGCTGCATGTGTTGTGCTTGCAGTATCTGGGGAAACTACAGCTTGGCAGGAATGCCCAGTTGTACCTAGTTTATATCGCATGATGGGCGGTGAGGTGTATTTTGAACAATATTGAAAAATACAGGTTGTTATCCTTGGAATAATCCTGGAAATAATCATCGGGTTAAAGTCTTTAGAGCATAATAGCGCCTGGAAATAATGTGTCAGTAAAATTTATTGTATGGCTTATCACTGAATGCCTGCAGGGAAAATTTAAGCGTATTTATATACAAAGTTTAACGTAGTTCTCATTTAATTTTATAGTTTTAATATTTCACATAACACGCACTTAATGAAATGATGACTACAAAAGATAATACTCATGTGCTGTTGACAACGAAAGACACCAACCATAATGACAAAATTAAGGTATGGAAAATGTTATCAAACTTGTTATTTATTTTAGCGCACAAGGTGTGTTTGAGTCAAAACACATGGTGCGTGTCTGTGATGAGTAAATTTACGGTGTATTATAAATACTCTGCGACAGTTTGGTGGCCTTGTGTTTCATGCAATGCGAGTCACTTTATGAAGATTGAAGGTTGTTAAACAAAAAATCCTCCCAATTGCTTTGGGCATTGTTTTTGAGGAAATTGTTAACATTGGTTTACAGAGGATCACAAGAAATTTCACCACAAACAAACTGTTGTAGAGTCTCTCCCAATTTAGTTGGATGTAAACTAGTTTTATAATATTTTTACTATATAATTTCATTAAAATGTGTGTTTTGCAGATTTCAAATAGTAATAAATTAATAACGTCGCTCACAGCTGGGGCTGTTGCTGGTGGCATTGCCAAGACTGTGATAGCTCCTTTGGATAGAGCAAAAATCAAATTCCAAAGTAAGTTAAAATTTAATACACTAATAATTAAAAATGATCTTTGTAAGGTAAAGTCGTGTTTAAGAAAACCATTACACCTGGGGCTCTATTAATTTCCTCTCTATAATGCATGGAAGTCGTTTTTAGCTGACACATTTATTTATGGGGTTGATTTCTGAATACATAATGCAGAAATTTGAAGACAAAACGTCAAACTGTTTTATAATATTTTTTTTTTAGCTTCCTCCAAAGATCGTTTTTCTTTTCGCAAAACTTCTATATTTTTAATGAAAAGTTATCGAAATGATGGTGTCATGAGCCTTTGGAGGGGAAATTCTGCAACAATGGCTCGAATTGTTCCCTATGCTGCTATCCAGTTTTCTGCCCACGAGCAATGGAAACACTATCTTGGTGTTGATGTCAAAGGACAGCAGTGAGTCTTGCTGCATCAACATTCCGATGTTATTGGAAATCTTGCATTGCTTACGATTTCGTTTATCTTTCAGTTCTTTTATTGCAGAAAGGTAGCTGAATATCGGCGTGCCCTGGCCGGCTCTTTAGCCGGCGTTACCTCGGTTACTCTTACCTATCCCTTAGATGTGGCAAGAGCAAGGATGGCCGTAACGGCAAAAGACACGTAAGCATCACAATTCATGGCCTTACACGTGTAGTTCCAGGATCAAACAGAGTGTGATTGAATACCTATATTTTTCAAGGTATGGAACTTTAATACAGGTTTTCACAAGGATATGGCGTGACGAAGGTCTTTTAACTTTGTATCGGGGATATGTGCCAACAGTAATCGGCGTTATCCCTTATGCTGGAATGAGCTTTTTCACATATGAAACGTTAAAAAGATTTGTTCAAGGTAAGATTTTTTACAAATTTCTATTTTAGATTTCATGATTTAACCTTGCTAGTGTCACAGGTGTATAAAATCCATAAAAAAGTAAAGTGAACCCGAAATAGAGGTGAAGTAGACTGATACGATAGATTGTAGACGCTCAGCTGAAATCTGTAGTCATTTATAAACCATGAAATAGTGCTATGCGATTTTCGGACTGGTTTGAATTGGCTGGCGAATTTTTTAATAAAATGGGAGACATTTTCTTACTGATACGTGTGGTTTTTAAGATTGGAATGACTCCAAGCAGTTGGGACCACTGGACCGTATGTTTTGCGGTGCCGTCGCTGGCTTGTTTGGTCAATCGGCTTCTTACCCTCTGGACATTGTGAGGAGGAGGATGCAGACTGCACCGCTCACCGGCAACACTTACGATACCGTTTTAAGGACTTTAGCCAAAATTATACGTGAAGAAGGAGTGATAGGAGGGCTTTATAAAGGCCTGAGTCTGAACTGGATTAAGGGACCCATTGCAGTTGGTGTTAGCTTTACCACGTTTGATATTATACAACAGAATTTGAGGCGGTTGCCGTATTTTCGAAGTGGATAATAGATTTATTGAAACTAATATTTAATACCTCAAAGAGTTTGCTTTGCGGATCCGTCGCAATTGATTTTATAAATTGCATCTAGGAATTCGGCGATTCCATATAATAGATTATAGTTCTACATAAAATATATTTACAAAATACGGACTGAAATGAATTAAACTAGATGTTTTATTTACTAATTGGAAATCTAAAATAGACTGAGTAAAACTCGACTTTTTTAAAATTATCCCCTTGTTGATCTGACTTGTTCTTCCTTAAAGTTCAAATTATAATGCAATGGGTGCTTAAGTATTAAGTTTAAAAGCAGTGCAGTTATGTGATCACATACTTGCAATACTTTTGAAATACCGGTAGCCAGCTCATGTGCAATTAATTTGTTTTCATGTTGAGCCTTGCTTACAAAAAAAAAAACAGTTTTGTGCAATACTTAAATTTTTAATGGACTGGTATAAGCATTTTAGCATTCCAAATTGTTGCCGTATGAAGGACTCCCAATGGAATGCACCGAACTTTTTTTTAATACAAGACAGTTCATTTTTTTATGAAATTCTAGTCTAGAAGTAAATACTTTTTTGATTAGTGAATTTTGATTTTTCCCTAAATATGATTGCGTTATAATTGTACATATATTTACCTACTTAAAGAATTAAAAGTTAATATTTTTAAATTAAATGTCACTTGGCATCAGTGCTGCTCAGTTGATGATGATAATGACTTAAAACCAGTATTTTACTGTATTCTTTCATTAAAAACCCTTGGAAACTCTGGTTAGTGAATATACTATTGTAATGCCATTTGCCTTAGTGCCATGTTGCTCACTGTATGAACTGACGGTACTAAATTCACGAAAGAATATTTTGGCGAGGACCACTTTAAGTATTGTGTATAAATAGTTTGCAGTCATGCAAAAATGCATTTAAACTTGGCATTTCAAACGTTGAATGCTAGCCTATTTACCTTGCCTGCCTATGGATATTTGTACCTATTAATAAATGTTTCCACACAGTTTATTCTTTTTGGCAATCACTTTATTTTGTGTAATTTTTAACAGCTTGGTATAAATATTTAGTCATTAACATTGCCTACATATACCTACCTTAAAATGAAATGTTGCAAGTTATCCCACAAATAATTCACAAATATTCAAAATCAAAAAATAGGTGCGCATTTTTTAATTCCTAATGTTTTGTGTTTTTAATACAAAAGGCCATGTGCACATTAGTACATTTTTTCGATATGGGCCTCGTCTAATGCCAGTACACATCTCCGAATATTTGTGGGGCGATGACGTCACCAATGCTTAAACAGGCGGGTCTCCACCAAGACGAACATTGTACGTATATACACGTTTTTACAAACTTACATATGCAAAAAAAGTTTGCCCTCCGGGTTTGTTTCAGCCGCCATTTTGTAAATATCAAAATTATATGATTTTTTTATATTTACATATATTCACAAAATGGCGGCTGAAACAAACCCGGAGGGCAAACTTTTTTGCATATGTTTGTAAAAACGTGTATGTACGTACAATGCACGTCTTGGTGGAGACGCGGCTTTACAGATTCGACGAATGTTTGGCGATGTGTGCATCTATAGTATTAAAGCTTAGCAAGAAACTTATAACCCTTGTGCCATTATGAAAAATTGGTAATCAAAATGTCCAAAGTCAACTTGTCATGTGTTCTGTGCAGCTGCTTATTTATGTTAATTTCGTTTTAACCAAATGAAGTCCAAGGACATCCAAATATTCTTCATGACATTTTAATTGGCTATTGGCTATCTTTCCATTTAAATGCGTAAATTGCGAGTATTCAAATTATGAGTTTGATATCCCTCTAGGTTGAAGTTCATATGCCTGCCTTTTTTTGAATCATTGTCTGTTCAGATTTAAGGTAGGCAACTAGGAATGCCATCCGCTTCTGAGAACTCATGTTGAAGAATATTTTGGTAAGCGGTTTATTGTTCACTATCTCCCCTTATATGAATATTATCTCTTAAAATCTTTATTTTTTGTTACCCGGGGTTTTTGGAAATCGGATATCCTACAGGGGTCATGCTATCAATGGTTATGGTTGCCAAGCAATTAGTTAAATTACCGCCATTAAATCTACATGGTTAATAATATATTCGGAAAGTTGTCTGGATTTTATTACATAAAATTTTACTTTCATGAGCTGAAATATCATGCAACCGGTTGTTCAAATAAAGACAGCATTAAATACGGCTTTTAAAATTTAAATGTTAACATTTTCATAACTTTTTATTTTCAAATTTTTACCTGGGTATAATTGCTTTACAAGGGCTGTTCATATACAATGCAAAACTTTAATGTCTTGCTCATAATTATCTGTACATACATTATATCTCGCCAATTCATGGGCTTTAGTTTTGTACCCACCGCCATGTAGTGATCATAAACTATGAATGCTCAGGAGTTCATCACAGGCTATGTTCTCAAGATGGCGGCCAATACTGTATCTTATCACATTCTCACGCAATATACTCTCAAAATAGGGTCTATACATTTAGCTAAAGAAATTCAGAAATTCTCAATGACTAGTACCATCTGATCGCCCTGAAAATCGAATTTTTGATGCCCATCACATATACAAGAGTTCAGAAATGTTGTTTTTCTTGCGAGTTGAATGTTGACTAGGCAAAGTTTTTAAAATTTGATGGGTATTAATTTTATGATTTTATGAGAATAACAAATTTAAATATTCAAATTCAAAACTTTATTTTGTAAAGATTTTTTATGAATCTCACTTGAAAGTATGATGCTTTTTTTTATGAAAAAAAAAAAAAAACAATTAGTTATTGTCTATAATCATTGGTTCTTCCATGTATCCGGGCTACATCAGTCGGTGGTTCTAAATTTCAATTTTTTTACACTTTCATAAAATAGCGAGAAATGTAAATTAGAAATTTCTGAAAATAGGCTGTGGCGATTATCATTAAATGAATATTTATGTAATTATTATTTTAGTAATGATGCTACTCTGCACTTGTATAGGAGCTAATTAATCTGGAAAATATTTCCTCTTTTAAAGCTGTTAACGTATCAAGTTGAATATCATTATAGACATTCGAAAAATCTCCATCAATTTTAAACCAAAATAGCTTTCTATAGTTTAATTTTAAGACTGTAATTTCTGTGTACTGGTATGAGCTCGGTACGTTTTATCTACTGGTGGAATATTTAACTTGATCTAAACTCATCACAAAAGCGCACCACGATGTAGTACTATTGAATGACGTCATGTGAATGGTGCTATTTGTTTGCAGTTTATAGATCGCACTCATTTACACACCGGTCTCCTTGATGACGTAATTGTGAGTTTGTTCTGAGAGTAGTTTTCCAGTTTCGCTCAATTGAGCCACTTCTGCCCATTTTTCAATGTTTGCCTGGGCTCCTTCCATCATACATTCCAAGCTGGGATTTATTTTAGCTAGTGACTGAAAAAATAAAACGACAGTAAAGTTCTGGTTAAATTTGAGTTTTTCACCTTTTGGACAGTTTTGCACTTCAGTGTTCAACGCAATGCACCAATTTATCTCGATATGACTTCTGCTTTTATTTTTAAAGCACAGGTTTTTAATCTTAGTTTATACCATGGATTCTATAAAACATCTGTGTCAGATGTGCAGATTCAGTCTAATTTGTTCTATAAAAACTGTTAATGTCAATACGATGCAATTCAATGGACTAGTGTTTTATGCTGCTTTTATTCACAAGGTTTCCATGGCATTGGATTGTCTGGTTAATGGGGAATCCAGATGAATAAGTTGCATAATTTAGAAACAACTACTGCAACTTAGGTAATAACGAAAATTAAACTTTGTAAGAAAGTAGTTATTGCCAAATTTACTTCTTTACTCTATACCCAGAGGAGTTTAGATTTTCACATAACGAAACTGATTAATTCCGCTACACTGGTACCATGAACGCCATTTTGGAGATAATTTGGTTATTCATAGTTGCAAATTGAACATGCAGTGTTTCGAGTCAATAGTAAGACGCCCAAAGACCAACCTTGTACAATGGAAGGCAAATATCATTGATCCAAGTGATCTGAAGCAAAGGTAATTCGTCTTTCCGTTCCCGGTCCATTAAGGCCTGGAGAAGAAAAAATGAAAGACGTCATTAAGATTGGGTACGAAAGTTTATATTTGATCTGTGTGTCGGCGTTGATTTATGCTTAATCGTGGATTATGGGAGACTAATGATCCAAGCATTGATTGGGTCTTTGCGTGTTCTTGACGCACAATGTTTGAATAATACATACAACGAAATTTGAGCATCTGGATTAGGTGTGTACAATGGGATGCTAATGATGATATATAATATGTAAGGATATTATTGGCTTTCTTTTAGTACTGTTTTATGATTTCATGTATTCCAAATCATTAGCCATTTACCATTGGTGCGAAGCAAATTACTTCCTATTATTTAGCAGAGTTTAACGAGCAATTATTTAGAATGAAGTCATGGGTGGCAAATGCTGGATAAAGGGGATGTGTGATATGTTCATCATAGATTAATTTTAGCTAAAGACATTCCATTAGCTAATGCTAATGATGTGATAATGGTGGACATGTCAGTGGTCGTCAAATTTAAATTATCACATTGAACCTGATGCGAGTATAATATAATTTGAATTTCTGAATTTTCTGGTCGATATTAATGTGAGATAATGGAAACTTAGTTATTCCAATAAAAAATGTGTTGTTGTTGGAAATATTGATTCACGTTAATTTTAAAGCGTAATATACATTCATGTTTTATGATTCATGGAAATTGTGCGTTTTAAGATGAGAAGATTTTTTCAAAAGCTTTGCGTACCCTTTATTGAAAGTCATCTCTCAAAAAAGAATTTCAACTTTACTTGTCAGCAATTGCATTCAACGTAACCTGGCATTTGCTTGCCTTGTTTAATAAACTGAGCGTAGACAATGAAAGCCATCGGATTTTGAAGGTTTCTTTCCTTATTCCAACAACCGAAGCCGCTTTAATTAAACTGAGGCATGCATTTTTATTCAATTAGTATGACTGAGGACTCGCATATGCAACTTCCTAAGAAAGTGTATCGATTTTTGTACTTGTCAAGACTGGAAAAATGTTTTAAACATTCATGCATAAATCTTGATAATACTCGTATCGTATTAATTTTAAATGAACTTAAAAAGATGTTGCCAACCAATGCTGTCAAATCAGAATTTTAATTTCACATTTCTCGTGTTTTAATCTTGATGGGCTGATTATACAGATCATAATATATTAGCTTCGGTTATTATGAAAGTAACTATCAGGTGCAAACCATTCTCTGAATATAACGACATTTTTTTTTTGTAACATCACCCTTCAAATAAAGTCCTCCTTATTAGATTTTAATGACGTCATTATTGGATGACTTGTTTAGCTATGCATAAAAACTATGGATGAAAATAGAATTAAAATCGGATTATTTCCATGAACCATTTTAATGCAGCAAGTTTAAGCAAATTATGCCCATGTATCTTTTTTAAAATTTCATCATTTAAAGAAGATTAGACGTAGTTACCATGCAGTTTTCATTTCTGCTATTAATTATATATTTCAGTCTAGGGAATTTTGGCTTGGCAACGCAGCCGCTTACAGTGTTTCAATGAGCAATGTCATTAATCCAAAGCCAAAAATATCCGAAGAAGCTTATAATATTCCTAGGCAACTTACCGGAGGTTGAATATTTAATTCCGTTCTTTCCTTATCCCCTTGTTCAAAAAACTCTCTCGTCACCAATTCAGCTACCTGTATAAAATTCACAATTAAATCCACATTTTAATAATATGAAACATGAAATTCTGTGCGTCACTTTATTCTAGTTTAAAACAACTTTTCCAAACAAGAGATTTTTCAGATTTTTTTTTTCTTCTAAAATTGTGGGTTTGGTTTGTCCTATGAGTTTATAAGTTTGGATGCAATTGCCAATATTGCTACATTACCTTTTGCTGTACATGCCATGGTTTCGTACATGCTGCTATGTCACACGCTGTCATCAGCATGCTTCTTAGCATTTCTCTGTGGCTTTCTTCGCACCAATCATATTCCACACTGTCGACCAGCGAAAAAAACTTGTATCGAACCCTGGGTAAATTAATAATATTTATATTTATTTTTGTATACGATAAAAAGGTGAAGATCAGCAATAAGTGTGGCAAACTTACTGAAAATATGCTGAGAGGTCGGTGGATAGAATGGAGTGTTTTAAGTAATTCATTACTTTGCTGTAGCTTTCTGATGATAAGGATGAGAATATGTTGTGAGCCTAGATGCAAAGGAAAAAAATCAATAATTTCAAGTAGTTCGTAATTGGTGTAACACGACTTTTGCACAACCGTTACATGTGATGTAACAATATGTACAGAATACTTCTGAAACAAAATTGAGCCTGATTTGCAGGTGTATGAATGGAATAAATGGGAAATAATTGTATTATTTGATCACTTAGGCTGGAATGCATTTGATCAACAAGATTGGATTTCTTATAATTTAGTTTAAATTAGTGGTTGTTGTGTGGAATTTTCCATTTGTGTGTGCTATTTAGAAAAATATTTTAATGATAAAATTGTATCCACAGAATAATCCTCTAATCCGTTCTGGTTGGGGCCAGAGGTTGATAGGATAAGGGAGAGATCTAGTTAATCTGGAGTTTATAAAATTATGATGATGATAATAATAAAATACACTTAGTAACATAATTAATTTATTATTATAACACTGATTTGGCATTCTCAAGAGGTTGGTTAACATAATTATGCTAACAGTTTTTGTGGTTTATTTTCGTATTAACATTCATTTATGTAATTATATTTTCCTTAAGCACCTGATAAAACCTACAGGGGAAACGTAGTCAAGAATTAAGAATTTGGTTTGGAAAACTGCAGAAGTACATCTGTGCAGTTTGTGTCGTATGTATGTTGTCGGATAAGAGGAGGCCGGTTAAGAGGGTTTGTAATGTATACGCTTTTTGACTGCCGTTTATACAGTCTTCATGTCGCATCTGACAAACAAATTCATTTAACCATAAAAATTGAGAATAATTAAAGCTGTATCCCGTTGCAGAATGAAAAGTGCTCCATTTTTCAGTCAACAAGGTCGTTTTTGAAATGAAAAATTGAGCAGTCAGATGTTAAAATCCGCCTTCCTTTAATCATCATTGCGTTTCATATATTTGATGTGCTTTTAATGAAAATAAACGGATTCCCTAATGTTTAGTCGAAGATAATATTTAGTTTCTGCGCATTTCAAAGAGAAGCGTTGTTTTCATGCGCACTTCTTTTGAGAAAAAAAAATATTAAATAAGCAAGATTTCTTTTCAATTTTCAAGTTCGTTGAAAAAAAGACATGAATTTCATTTGAAAGCCTTTTGACAAATATTCGGCAAACCATTTTATTGCTCTTGGTAGTTGGTACTAGTGACAGAAGCGCAGTTTACACAGTACCTGTAGGACACATTTTGTAAACAGTTTTTTTTTTTGCGTTTCAATTAGATCCTTAGCCAAAAAAAGTTCTTTGAGTTCTAAATTAAAGCCAAAAAGTCATTTAACCTCTGGAGGTGATTTCTCGCCGGCCATTAGGGTAATCCAAAGAGAAAAATGGGCGATTTAAGAAGATGAAGTAGGAAATGAAGTCAGAGACTGAGATAGATATTCTGACTAACGTGTTTAATTAGAAAGCTAATTGCACTTGGTCGGTTTGAGCAACTCATTCTCAGAGAGTAAAGAATAACCTTGTAGTCGGCGAGCCATTCATGCAAGCGTGTGCACTTTGTTTTAATAGGAAATAGTGGTCGATTCATGCTGGAATGTAATGACTATAGTATTTTTCATTGTTCTGCTATGTTTGACAAGGGATTCACGTGGTGCTTTTCGCTATAAATGTGTATACTATCGTTGATCTGTTTTTATATTATTCCTTCGCGTGTGTTTAATATGCAACCCTGTAGGTATCCACCGAAATTTAAACAATTTTCGTGCCCTACAGTCAGGTTCAGAGAGTGCAAAAATTGGCAAGCCAAAGGATGCATTGTGCCACCTAATTCCCAATATTATAAGCATTTAAGCAACTTAAGCATATTTAATCCGCATTTGCTTAAAGGGACTCAATAATATTCGCTGCTTGGTCATCTCACGCTAATCCCTTTTCACATGCTGATGAACCCTGCAATTTGAAAACGCTGTTTAAATAGGCCTGCGGAAACCCAGAGTGGATTCATGCATATATTTACATTTCATTATACTTAATTTGAGGGAAAGTGAGGTCTACGTTCCAAAGCTTTATTATGATTTTGAAATGGTGGTGAGCAAACATGGTGCTGGTCTTAAAACCTAAAATTGAATACTTAATTTCATACGTTTATGGATTTTCAGGTGAATGTGTACAAGGCTTTTCAGAAATCTGTACAAATTTATTTGTCGGTTATGGTTGAAAACTAGCAGTAGACAATACCCCCAAACCTCTTTATACGGTCTTTCGCTATAACGGCCTTTTTTAATTATGGCACATGTTCGATATACGGCTCACAATGTTTCGTTATACGGCCAAAAACTACATGGGATGTCATATGTGCGGATGTGCACAACAGTCCAACACCTCGCCGCTGCAACTGTGAAACGTACAGTTGCATACAAATTTTTTAAAGAGTTAATTAAGTACATTAAACATTAGATTAAGAATAAATGAAATAAAGAAAGAATTAAAGGAAAAAAGACTCGTTATATTAAATATTAACGATGATATCCAGTGATAGGGGTGCTGCAGTTCCACAGTGCCTATGGACGAGCCGCCATTGGTTGTTTTTCATTATATGTAGTATACATGCATATGATTTTTTTAAATTAACGTTTATTATAAGTACATTGTTTTGTACCTTAATTTTCATGTAAGAACTTTCATTGAAAATAAAAAGAATAAAATGCTTTATGAACTAAAAAAATACATATTATTTTGTAAAAAATTGGAATGGATCTAATTGAATTGCACGGGCCCCTATGGTAATAATTGATTCGTAATACGGCTTTTCGAAATACGGCCTACTTTTCCGGAACGTATCTAGGCCGTAAAACGAGGTATGGGTGTACACGGATCGCTGCAGCGATGCACTTGTACTTGGGTGCAAATTAAAATACGGAAGCCTTTGATGAACTCTGGGATGTTCAGAATAATAAAAAGTTCTTGAAGCACTTACATCACCGTTGAGTATCATGACTGCATGATTGAAGTGGTGATGTTCCATCGTATTTTTCGTGCCATACAATAATGCCAGGGCTGACCCAGTTCTGAAAATGCAAAATAATAAAGCGATGTAAATTGAAATGAAATATAAGCGTAAACAAGGCTCCGTCAGAGACGTAAAACAGTTCGAAATACACTGTAATTGAGGCACATATGGCACGCCACACCCTTAGATAACGTTAATTACCATAATCGCATCAAGGCGGAGGATCCTGTTTCTGGCGTTTGCACCTCAATTAATACTGAAATATGTGGAGCGTTTTTATATATAAATTGATGCTTGTAGGCCTGCATATTAATTGGAACAAAATGCATTTCCATTAAATATATATACTTAATGATGTTTCTTTAATTAAACGTGTTTGTTTACTAAGATTACTTGTCGATGCCCCGAGGCATGAGGCCATCAAGAAGATGTCTCGGTAAAGCTTTCAAGGAGATGCATGCAGTAAAAAGCTAGTTATAGCTTTGATCAATTTTTCCCCTTTATATAATAACTACATCATATATTCCAAATTGCCTTTTCCAATTTTTCGAAATTGTTCTCAGAATACGTATTTTTTGTATGTGTAGAGGAAGTTTGACAAGTTCTGAATAAATGCATGCAAACGAAAATGTAGAGCACTCTGTAATTTTTTGTGGTGAGACTTCCTGGAATTCGTGAACGCATTTGATTAACGAAATTGAAAGGTACTAAATGCAAGTGCTCGTTGCATAATAAATACACTACCGATAATGCAAGTGGCAATAACAATTGTTATTAACATTGCAGCGCGCTGTACTTTGGGGAATAAGCATTTGCCATGATCCGAACTAATTAATGGGTTCTTGAGAAATTAACCTACTTTGCTTGAAATGAATTGTTGGTGCCTCGGTGATCCAAATCGTGACACAAACAGCCCACGAACATGGCCAGGTATTCTAAATCTGACAGAGCTTCCTTCATTTGAGAATCCTGATAATGGAAAAAGTAAAATGCAGAAGAAAAAAAAGTTAGATTTTTGTAAATCTTCCACATTGACACTGCAGAAATCTCAGCCTCGAAGTTTGGTAAAGGCTTTATTCTGTAACATTTGCAAATATACCATGTGGAAAAATCATATATGGGACACTTATATGACAAATAAAGAGAAATTTCAAAAATTTATCAATATAGCTTATGCTGACATAAAAAGGGTTTATTCCGCCTACATATTAAAACAAATGTATTTTTAATTTTGCCAAAAGCACTGGTATATTAAATCAAATATGCAACCGCCATTTTCATGTTTACCCGAACGTTAATTTCCACCTCCAACTGCGCAAAATTACCATTTGGCAAACATCATGCAACATACATTTACCATTAGAAATCATAAGCGTGAAATGTACAATAAACCCGCCCATTGAATATTCCTTCGTAATGTGACGGAGGCGTTAAAATCAGTGTTTCTCGCATGATTTATTATTGCCTTGCCAGTCGTGAATGCTGTATAGTTGTATAGGTGAACTCAATCAAAGGGGCAAATCAATACCGCAGACTGAGTGCACGGAACTTTGTAGTCCCTCGAATCTATAGTCTTCAAGGGCATAAATCATTCAAAATTCAAATGCATCGATTTCCTTGTATTTCTTTCCCTTCTATTTCTTGCACGTTCAAACTGATTTCCCAAGACTGTTTGAAAGATAGGGCTGGGACGGAAATCAAAAAAACAGAATGGCATTATAAAAACCTATTTTGGAAAACAAAGCATTTTGCTGGAAGGGGAAATCTACATGCAAATTGATGACGGTTATCGCCCTTATTTTTTGTAATATTCCCGCATATCTTCCTGTGAGCTCGCTTTAAAGCTATTATATATATTGGTATTTTTTTTTTCTTTTTCTTTTCGGAAATAGTTGAGGTTTTTGACATTTTGCGGAATTAGAATCCATCTTAAACCTAAACGACAAGATAACATCATGTGCACAACGAAGATTTAACATTGAGATACTATATAGTATCTGAATCATTCATTATGGAATAAAAGCAATTTATCAATCATTTATATTCCAACGTTTTGCCAAAATCGTGAATAGAACCCAAACTGCAGTATTTGTTTGTTATTTACATTTAAGTACTATACCCAACTTTTTTATAGAATATGGGAAAACATTTTTAGGAATTTGCAACATTTCGTGTAATGTAGCATATAAAAACAGCACACAACTTTTCCATTGGCTTGTGACTGTCTGCATAATGCAAAGGGACGACAGTAATTTCGTCCAAAAACTGCTCTGTGGTCCTCCTTGTGGAAAGGAGAATTATCAGATATATTTTTGTTTGTTGTAATAAAAAAAGATTGATTTTAATTTGCAAGCTTCCAAAAATCTAATTAAGTGCATTAGTGAATTCAAGGTTGTTGATGCCCTTGACGGAAGTTATTAATTTAATCTCATTAAATGAAAAATGCAGAAATCATAGTCTATAGACACCTATACTCATTATTTTTCCGCAATTAATTAATTTGGTTAACTTGCTTCCTTAAAGAAGTAATTTAACTTATAGACGCAGAATTATATTTCAATATTTACTTTTTTTTGGTTTGTTAAGGAAGTAATTTCATTTATATAACTTATTTGGAAAGCAGGTTATTAGTAGCTAGGATACACAGGAAAAAAAGATTCTGAAACGGCTTATTGCGGATACGCTGCCGGAAAAAATAAGCCCTGGAAGAGCGAACTGACATTTTTTGCCCAACGGAAACTAAGTTTTCTTGTTTGTGTGCATTTTTTTCGCATGGAATGTCGGAAAACTTTATTTATTGTTGCGGCTTTTAGACATAAAATAACTTTTAACTGAAGCCAAAGTGCATGTTTGTTGTATAAGTTGGCTAAAATTCAAAGCCATAATTTTCGTCCAGATTTATAGAATTGTAGCTGGAACTCTTTATTTTTTTACACAATTTACTGTCATTAACAATATGTTGGCAATTGCATTGTAATATCAAAAGTCTATGCATGAATTGTGACATCGAATGTTGATGAACGAAAATTGTGACAGCAAAAGTATATGCATGAGGATTGTGACATCAAGAGTTGATGCATGGGGATTGTGACATCAAGAGTTGATGTATGGGGATTGTGACATCAACTTTACTTGACTGCCTTTTGCTAATCAAAGAAATGTTTTTAAAGTATAAAACTATATTTCATATACTCTATACAGTACAGTGGGATACAGTATTGATTTTCTGTTTAACCTTGTATGATTATGCTGGCAGTCCAAGATATGCGCAAGTTTTCTATACCTTCATATGAAGAACCGCATATAATCAGCTTATTATATTAGTCGTTAAGTTGATGGATTAACGATGGATTTATTGGACTCAACAATGAAAATATGGGTGATATGTGTTCGAAATACAAATAATCGTCAATTAATTTCATTTATTATGGTAATAAAGATCGCAGCAATCCGAAAGAATTGGGGATAAAGGCTCGTATCTTGCCAAGCTAATCGATGAAGTCAGTTTTACTGTCGCGTTATAAAACTACATTCGTGAAGCGCTTATGCAATGGAATGGCTAATATTCTTATATAATGGCTCGTATATTATTTTACATATCGTACATGTACGTAACCGTGTGGATTAATAGCTGTGATCATGAAGTTGATGTCATCCTACAGTGGCGCCATAAAGTATTTGGACAACAGGAAAACGGTGAATAAATACTGAAATTAAAGATCTAAAAATTTGAAAAGTTGCTATAAATGAAGCTTATTAATCCCTGAAACTACTCATAGATGTTGATTTTTTAAAAGGAATCTTAACTATAATTTATTTTTAAAAAACGAGAAATTGTATGGTCACAAAGTATTTGGACAGATTTTGCAGATCTGATAATCAGTACGCAAAACCTTCGAAGTTCCATGTTCATTACACAAATTAAGTAAGCTACTATAAAGTAATGTAATTCGAAGCTGTTAATTGATGTTTGCCATTTAACTTTGACAAAATGGCCAAAACAGTAAAGATTCCTCAGTCTGTACGTAGCAAAGTTATATAGAGCTGAGAAATAAAAAGAAAACATAGGAAAATTGCCAAAATGCTCAAATTACCTCTGTCAACAGTTGATGTATAATTAAAACGTTTATGGACACTGGATCAGTGCTAAATAAACGAAGAACAGGGCGACCTAAAGTGCTCAGTGAAAGACAAGAGCGATCGCTTGTGCTCCATGCCCGGAAACATCCCTTCACTT
>JAQGBW010003307.1:0-16673 GCA_034698625.1 Julus scanicus
GGTAAGCATCATTGTGTTATTGTACTAATTTAGCTTAATTGTGATTTCACAGCTTATCGAAAAAGCATAGATAATTCAAATGTTTTCGTTTGTTATCATCATTGATTGATGACGTAAAATATTAAAACATTATGACGCAGGATTAGAACTTCAGTTATTCAACAGTGAGGAAAATGGCCAGAAACAAAAAAAAAAACCGCATTAAGCGGGATATGGTAACGTAAAATCCGGGATATTTTTACATTATCGGTATAGGGAATTTCCATGGACCAGCATAAAATGACTTAGGAAGCGGGATAACGTACGAAACGGACAACGTAAAATCGGGGTTCCACTGTAATTAATTGTTCATAATGTAATAATTGCTCATGTTAATTTAGAAAACATAGGTGAAAGCTATCGCGCTGTCCCATGCTTTTGCGTATGGAGAAAATGCTTAAGATGTTATTTTCGCACTTATCATTAACTATTTAATCGGTTCACTACTTTAAAACTGCGGCGTCTTTTTCTTAGTTGTATTTGGGTCAGAGAAACCTGGTCGATGCTATTCATTTGTCGACCATCACTCCAGAACATCTCGCAATAGAGCAAGTCATTATTTCGAATAAGTTATTTTTATTTTTGAAAAAATAATGTAAAAAAAATCTTTTCTGCATTGCTCACGTTGATTAAAGCTAATATCGGTTTAGTGGATATGGTGTGGTTCTTTGGTGTGGGAAAAAGCGTCGTTTAACAAATATGGTTTCACTGAGTTTAATTGTGGTATTTTTGGGTATTGTTTTCCTTCCTTTCGTGATCTCATTTTTCATGCCTTTGTTTTTGCTCCATACCTCTCATCGTTGAGTGGACGGGTAGTTTTTGTTCATCATTTGGTTAACAATGATAATTTAGAGCTTTCTTTGTCAGTGTTGTTGTTGTTTATGAATTTATGCTCATATTTTTTTGCCACAATGAAACATTTCGTTGGCTGTACACCCATACCTCGCTTTACGGCATAGTTTATTTCCGGGAAAGTTGGCCGGTTAGCAAAAAAGCCGTATAACGAATCAATTCTTTCTGCATTGTGATTTTCATGAACTATAGTCATAAGTTGTTTTATTATAATCCAAATCCGACCTTGTTTAATTGTGCAAATTAGGGTAACATCACATTTTTTGTCCACTTTCTATAATTATGGGTCTCATATTTCAATGGGTCTCTTAACTCTGCAAGCCATTAATTGCATAATTATTGAATGCCCTTATTTTGATTTGTAGAATTGTACCTACGATATATCCAGTGTAAATAATACAAATAAAAAACACTGGCACTCAGCAGGGAACGAACCTACATACTACGAGTTTCCAGTGAGTCCAATACCTACCTATACATCTTGCCTACGATTGGTTCCTTAATGATAACACAGTGAAAGAGGCATATACCTCTAGAGTCAAATAGTTCTGGCCCTAAGCTTATAACTTCGAAAAGAAGACTGGCAAGCATGGGAGATTTGTAGTTATAAGTCTGCCAGTATCTCTTTAAAAAAAGGAATGGCCCACGTGACAGATTGTACCATGTGCCCTGGCATGTTTAATTGATTGTTGTTAGATGTTGGTGTCAAATTGCAAAATGACGATTTTCGAACAATGCGCAAACATTAAATTCGGCCACAGATTGGCAAAACCCCAACAGAAACATGTGCAATGCTTTGTAAAGTTTATGACCAGACAATGTCACATAGGTCAATTTTATGATGCCACAAAAGATTCAATACTCAAGATTCTTTGGACGATGATAAAAGGAGTGGTCGGCCAAGCACTGCGTAGAACTTGGACATTGTGAAACGTGTGAGAGAGACAGTTCTGCTTAATCGTTGTCAATCAATTGATGGTATTTCGAAGGTTGTGGGCATATTGCACGGAAGTTGTCATGCAATTTTAACAGACGATCTACAAATGCTTCGAGTTTGTGAAAACATTGTGCACAAGAACAATGTGATAAACGCATGAGGATTTCAGGTGAACTGATCACTACTGCTGATAAGGATCCAGACTTTATGAAAAAATCATAACCCATGATGAGAAATGGTCTTTCTTTACGACCCCCAAAGCAATCGCTGGACGTCAACATGGAAGTCCCCAATGTCACTGCGGTCAAACCATTGCTGCCATGATCGAACAAAAGAAAAAGTCATGCTTGAGGTATCGTTCACTACGAGTTCATGAAACAAGGTGAAACGGCTAACAAAGAACGCTACAAAATGTTCCTTAGATGTCTTCGAAATGCAATTCGGCTACTGATTTGACCCAATGTAATTTTTACCTGTTTCCAAAGATGAAATAATTGTTTAAGGGCCAACGGTTTGCTGATAAAAAGAAGGTTATTAAGAATTCTACAATTGCATTAATAACGCTAAAATTGGGTTTCCAAAATGTGTTGAACAATTATACAAATGCTGGCAGAGGTGTGTGGTTGCAGAAGGACAATTCTTTAAAAATAATAGTGTTTAAACAACATGTTGTGTAGTTCCATGTTCAGTTATTGTGTGAGTGCGAGAAGTTTTGAACTCTAGAGGTACATATATGTGCGTTTATATACAACTTAACGGAAATCACTAAATTTGTGTAACATGATAGGTGGCAGTCTTTATTGATCCACATATTATTATCAGATCCCATAACATTCTCATTAAATCTAATTATTAAGGGACTTATCTCATTGAGTCCCATACAATGAAATCCTATTACTAATGGGTTCTCATTTTTCTCATTTCTTTTCTTATGATATCACAATATATTTTACTTGGGTAGGTCATACAAATACGAGACCCAATATGGTTCTTATAAGATGCTACTTATCCCCATAGAGGCCCACACCAAAAAAAACACCTGAGACAATGGTTTCTCACTAGGTCCTAGCTTGTCTTATTGGTCTCATTAGGTCTATTTAGCAATTCCGATTTATGTGATTAGTCTAATGCAATTTTGTTATGGGACTGTATGGAGATTTTCATTTGGGCTGTGGCCCGTAAATCGAAAATGTGCCATAATTAAAAAAGACCATTATAGCGAAAGGCCGTACAGCGAGGTATAGGTGTATAGTTTTCATTATCAATGGCTTGTGAAGATAGGTACAAGTGATAATGGCAATGCTTGGTTTTTAATCCAGGGTCATAAATTGCCAATGAAAATAATGTTTGGTCTACACTATGTCAGGAAAGTATAATAAACTCACATACAACACAAGTATCTGATTATTACAATTAAGATAAACTCATGCAAATAAGATTCTAACAGTAGAACAATGCCATTTAAAAGAATGATATATGGAAATCAAATTCATAAAGTATAAATTCACGTTAAAAAACTTCAGAAATTATGAGTCCTTGCCAAAATGATAGAGGCACCCCATTTTTTCCATAATATCTGGCAACACAGGGTAGCTACAAAGATAATACTATGGCTATAAATTCATCATTGGGTTATTAAACACACACGCAAATATTGTGATTGTAAACCAAGAATATTTTTTGCAACGTTAGCAAATAAGGGTCAGACAAAATGATAGAGGCATTGGAAGTATTTTGTTTTCAGTGCCGTTACCAGATGATATGTGGACTCAGAAATGTAATTTCAATAGCATAAACATAACCTGTTGGAAATGGCTCATTGTAGCATTTGCTACACATCCACTGTAGACATAATGGGAAGAAGCAAAGCACTAACAGTTTGAACATGGCCAAATCTCTGCACTTAACTGTTGAGGGAAATCAATTAGACAAATTGCCAAGCTCTTAGGCCGCAGTCCATGCATTGTGGATCATTATGTGAAGGATCCAGCTGCTTATGGTGTGCAAAAGTTTACTGGCCGTGAAGGCCGAGCTATTATGCGAATGGCTAGAAATTCAACAAAAACAACTGGACAAATAAAGGATGCCATAGGAGTGACAGCAAGCAGCAGGACTTTTCAGCGCGTTTTTCCAGAAACTCCACAACTCCAGAGAAAGAAACCGCGATGAAAACCGAACCTCAAACAACACTATAAAGAGAGCCGTTTGGAGTTTGCAAGGCAACATATAATTTGGAAAAAATAGTATTAGTTTTGTAGCTACCCTGTGTTGCTAGATATCATGGAAAAATGAGGTGCCTCTATCATTTTGGCAAGGACTGTAAGTTGGTCCTCCCTGCTTGGTAGACTGATACATGCACGCTAGCATTGTGCTGTTGATATTTCCAGTTTTAGCCTTCTAAAAGAGATCCAAATGGAATTAAGTAATTGTACATCAATTGTTGATGTTTTATGGAGTCCAAATACAATATTCGCTTTGCCTCTTGCCAAAACTTTATATTGAAAATATTATTAAACCTTTCCACGCAGTTTTGTGGGACACAAATGTAATTAGTAACCGTGCAGTTTCACATGTAGTCAGCTCACCATGGATGGCAAGAGTCAATGTGCCTGTGGTCCCTGAGCAACAGTTTTTTGGGTCTTCCTGACCTTTTGTTATGGCCTTTTCAACAACAGTTTGTGAACTTCCTATCTTGGTGGCTATATCCCTTGTGGACAGCCCCTTGCCATGTAGAAAGTATATCTTTCCGATTTCCTTTTCCCCTAGCCCTTACAAAAAAAATTGATAGATCTTCAAAGTTTCATATAAGTTTAAAAGTAGGTGTTTTTTAGTATCATAATGGTATCTGCACAGTTATCTTTAAAGTCTGATTGGGTTCATTTAAGTAACCTTTAGTTATTAGATAAGGTTTTTTTGGACTGACGTGTTCAAAAGTAGACCAATGCATGTAAGTGTGCCACTCTGCATACTCTTTTACTTTACGGTAAGGGTTACAGTTGTCGTTGTATTTGTGGATTTATTCTCCATATGGCATTCTTTACACCATGTTAGTTCGGGCAGGTGTAAAATTACATCATATTTTATTGGGGAGGGGGAGATGGAAATTGCAATAAGATAAGTACCCCTCTTTCTCTCCCACTTTAAGAATATATTTTTATATATTCTTTATATATATATTTTGTTAAATATATTAGTTATGTATGGAACATGTACAGAAATTGGCCCAATTTCAGTATATGCATAATATACAACCCCTCACCAAAAGTATTAGACCACTATTAGAAAACAGTAAAACCCTGAAAACACATTGGAATCACAAATGATACAGACATGATAGGCATTTTATTCAGTAACTAATGAAATAGGCAAGGATCAAAGTTTGCATACTAAATGAGCAGGAGCTCTTCATCTGTTCCATAAAATATAAAATAAATACTTTACAAAAACATCCCTGGGCAAAAGTGTTAGACCAGGGGAAAAACAAGACAAAGTATTAGACCAGTGCAGCTAAAATTTTGTAGGGTCACCTTCGGCTTTGATAACAACAGCAATGCAATTTAGCAATTGATTTACAAGGCGTTTACACTGGTCTGGTGTTAAGGAATTCCACCCACTAAGAAATGGCTACCTTCAGCTCATCCTTTGAATGTGGCCGAAACTATGCAATGTTTTTCTTTAACAAACACCAAAGATTCTCAATTGGATTAAGATCTGAGCTGTTATAGGGCCTATCAATGCAATTTACATTAGTTTCTTGCAACCACTGTTGTACAAGTTTGCATTTATGGGCAGGAGCATTATCATGTTAAAAAATAAACTTGTTTGTCACTAAACTGATCTTCGGCACTCGATAACAAAACATATTCCAGTAGGTCTTTATAGGCTGCTCTATTAATAGTACTGGTGCATATGCACATTCTGCCAATGCCCAATTATGACATGCTTTCCCAGGTCATAATTCCAAGAGGAAACGTCACTGTTTATTGAAGACAGCTCTTGACAAATTTTCCTTCTGCAAGACTCCACACTTTTGTGCCCACAATATCACCATATCCCAGGCAAATTAGACTTAAAAGCAGTGGGATTTCATCCTTTTCTCAGGCGAGAGTCGATTATGTCTGGGATATGGTGATAATGTAGGCACAAAGGTGCAGAGACCTCAGAGTTAAAATTTGATTAAAGCTGTCAGCTAATCAACAGTAAGGGATGCATCTAGGGATGCATGTCATCATTAAGCATTAACAGTGCTCATATGCACCAGAATTATTAATGGAGCAGCCTATAAAGACATCATGGAATACTTTTTGTTATCGAGTGCCGAAGATCAGTTTGGTGACAAACTTTATTTTTCAACATGAAATGCTCCTGCCCATAAATGCAAACTTGTACAACAGAGGTTGCAAGAAACTAATGTCAGTTGCATTGATAAGCCCAATAACAGCCCAGATCTTAATTTGATGATTTCGAAGTTTTGACCATATTCAAAGGATGTGCTGAAGGCAGTCATTCATAGTGGCTGGAATTCCTTAATACTAAAACAGTGTAAACGCCTAATAAATCAAATGCCAAATCACATTGCTGCTGTTATCAAAGCCAAAGATTGCCCAACACAATTTTAGTCGCACTGGTCTAATACTTTTGTCTTGCTTTGCCCCTGGTCTAACACGTTTGTCCAGGGATGTTTTTGTAGAGTATTTATTTTGTTTTATGAAACAGATGAAGAGCTCCTGTTCATTTGGTATGCAAACTTTGACCCTTGCATTTGTCATTAGTTACTAAATAAAACACCTATTATGTCGGTATCATTTGTGATTCCAATGTGTTTTCGGGTTTCTACTGTTTTCTAATGGTGGTCTAATACTTTTTGTGAGGGGTTGTATTATTTACAGGGTGTTTCAGCGCAATGATGCCAAACGTTGTGAGCATGTAGAATGGGTCCATACAAGCCATTTATGTTAATGTGCCCATAGGCGGAATTGCCTGGTGTGTTTTGATTTGTAATTGGGTGATAAGCAAGTACAAGTATTTGATGTTTTTTCTATTAATTGAAACAAGAGCACAGATATTCATAACATCTGTTCCAAGTGACGGTTGACTGTTGAGCGGTTGGCGCCCATAGTATATGCAGAACATCTTCCGCGAATGCAGGAGTTCGTGCACTTCTCGAACCACCATCAGCTCTCCTGATCTGAAGCGTTCCACGTTCTCACAGGCACTGGTCAATTGCAACAAACGAAGTATTACATAAGTGTCTCTGTGCAGGAAATTTCTCCTGGTACATTCTTGCAGCTTGCCTTGCATTCCCACGTGATCCTCTGTACACAAGATGCATATCTGCAAGCTCAGCAAAAGTATATCGTTCCATGCTGTCAGTCTGAAATGAAACATTAACATGGTATGTGGCATGGAATGACCATCGTGAAATGGCTAATACAGCCTCCAGCACCCTAAGCGTGGCATTTCCACTTATGGGTACATTAACATAAATAGCTTGTATGTACCCATTCTACATGCCCACAACATTTAACGGTAAGGGTTCCGCACTTCAAACATATGGGAATTAGATTTAGATTGTTGCGTTTTAAGGTTTGTACATTATTTTAAATATGAAAAGGTGAAAAATGGCCGATTCCTACCCACTCCCTCCTATATATATATATATATATATATATATATATAAAATATGTAACATAAATACCGAAAATTATAATCCATAATCCATTGGTCCCACATGTCAATGATTCTTCTAACTTCAGGAATCAGGTGTAAATAAAAAAAAACGTAAAATGAAAAAATTAAGACAAACAAACACAATCACACAGGTGGGAACAAACCTAATACTTTCAGTTCCCTGGTCAATACCTAAACCTCTTACCTACAGAAGACTCATTTGTGAAACAGCATTGAGAAAGGTAAAGCTTCAAGTTGAATAAAACTCAATATATAAATATTATTTTAGTCACGATTTGTAACACGATTGTGATATGCAATAGTTTGCCTAAATTTGTTGTGGCACACTAAAATATGCCTACATTTGTTGTGGCAGACAAAAAATATCTGGAATATTCATTTCTAAACTAATTATTTTTACAATATATTTGTCATATATTGTAAATAAATTCTGAATATGCATTTCCAAATTATATATTTTATATATTATCCATGTTTTTTTTCCCATATGGGTCCAAACAGGGAATATATTCCCAATTTTATTCTGTTAAAAAACAAATTAAAAGGCAAAGTAAAGACACTATTAAAACTTTACATTTAAATCACAAAGTGTTATGCAAAGATCGATAATGATCTGTTTGGGTGCAGATTTATCTTAATTATGTATCAAATAAATAAAACGATACATGTATCTAAAGTTTAAGTAAGGTTATTTTATACAGGGTAAGTCATCGTCTATCATAACTTTGTGTCATTTCAAAATTGCTGTGGCTACTGCAATGTGAAGCTGTGAGTAAACCTTCTTAAGGGGACATTGTTTTATGTGATTATCATTGACAATGATTTTTTTGTCCTTTAACAAGATGCAGCAATGGTTCCAATGTAGAAGTTGTAGAGGGCAAACAGACAAGTTAGGCTGTTTAAACAGATTGAAAATCAGATCACTACAAGAGCGGCAATGGTATAGTTTGATGTTATAGCAACTCTAAATGAAACTTGAACTACGAAATTTGGGGAGGATGGTCTGGATACCCAATTGGGGGTAACCCAACTGTACATGGGCTTTAATTATGCCCTGATATGTTAGGTCTAATTTAGGCCTTAATAATCCGACTACATGCTGACTCCTAACCTCCATGGAGCAATACCACTTAATCATGACTAGCCCCACCTCTATTCCCCGTTTGGTGTACTACTAAAGGAGAGGTAAGTGGGAAGGGAAGAAATTAACATTTATTAAAGTGGGAAAGGGTTACTTTTTCTATTTCCCTATCCCCTCCCCAAAAAATAAATTGGTGTAATTTTACACATTCCCAAACGGAAGAAGAGGCTAGTAGCATGGTATACAACTACAACTGTAACCCTTACCGTAAAGTAAACGAGTATGCAAAGTGGCATGCTAATGTGCATTGGTCTACTTTTAGACCCTTTATAACAAAAGTGCAATCCAATTCAATAACTAATGGTTACCTAAATGAAGCATTCTTAGGTTTCACTGATGAAACATTTCCAGGAGGTATCATTTGCACCCAATCAGACTTCAAAGATACCGGTGTAGATACCTTTATAATATTTTAAAAATCCCTACTGTAAAACTTATATGAAACTTTAAACCCATACAAATAAGACTCAGAATTCTGCAGGATTCAGTGTCATAAACCTCTGCAGAAAAGTATGTTTCAGAATTATGGTGTCTAATTCTGCAAGTTATTTCTGCAGAATCTATTATGCTGCATTTCTTCAGAATAAATATGCACTGCCTGGCCATAATTCTTGAGGCCTTTTTTTATTCATTATATAGTCATCCTTGGACCCCATATAATTACGCAGTAGTGTATATAATTAACATGATTATGCCCTCATCTACTGCGTTAAATATAAAGGGACAGATGCAGAGTAGTTTTTGTTAAATTTAATCGTGGCACTTAATGCTGTCAAGCAGAAAGGCAAACAGATTAGCAAGTTTGATCGTGGACGAGTTGTTGGTGCTCGATATCATGGAATACCAGTAAATGATGTTGCATAATACATTGGCATTTCACAATCATTGATTCAAGCGTCAAATGAATCTGGGCATAGTGCAAAAGTCATGGAAAAACCTGTTTTACTGCCGGAAACAGAGGTCCAAAGAAACGGCTGACAGAAAGGGGCAGGCGCAGTTTAAAGAGAATGTTGAAGAAAAACCTTGCCTATTGACACAGCAGCTAGTAAATTTGCATAACCAGACCGGTACAAACATTAGCATACCTAATATGAGACATGAACTGCACTCTATGCAACTGCCAAGTTTTGTATCCACAAGAAAACCCCTGGTAACAGCAAGCAACAGAATAAAACATCTAAAATTTGCAAAAGACCATAAGAACTAGAATATTGAGGACTGAAAAAGGTGTCACTGGTCTGATGAATCACGTTTCACATTGTTTTGATGTTGTGGATGCCAACATATTAGAAGAGAGCTACATGAATCACTCGACCCAGACTGCATGACTGAAACTGATCAGGCTGCTGGTGGCAGCATGATGGTGTGGGCAATGTTTTGCTGGTCTGGACTTGGTCCGTTAGTTACAGTGCACAACACAATATAGGCTGTACACTATTTTTAATTGTTGGACACATAATGTCAACAACAAGTGACTTCAATCCAGAAGGTGATGGCATCTTCCAGGACGATAATGCCAGGGTTCCCCGAGTTAACATTGTCCAAGACTAGTTTGATGAACATAATGGTTGTTTTTCACACATGGATTGAGCACCGCAAGGCCCAGATCTCAATCCAATTGAGAATCTCTGGGATGCTATTCAGCGGCTCATCTGCAAGGCGACCACACCACCTTCAAACCTAGCTGCTTTGCAGGAACTTAAGGCCCCTTCACACTGTCACGTTTTTGCTGCGCTACTCGCTCACTAGCGCGCCACTACACGACTTCACTAGCAGACAGCTTTGCCACGTAAATGAAGATGGCAAAAAGCAGACGAGCGCAAATAATAGTACTTCCAGAACAATGTTTGAATAGTTCTGAGAATAGTTTTGAATACACCCATACCTCGTTTTACGGCCTAGATACGTTCCAGAAAAGTACCCTTTTAAAAATATCGATGTATCTTTACAGTTTCAAATAGGTTTCAAAGTAGGTATTTTTGGGGTTTAATTAAGATATCTTCACAGGTATCTTTAAGGTCTGAACGTTGCAAATGATACCTCCTGTAGGTTTCATCAGTGAACCTATGAAAGTTTCATTTTGGTATACATTAGATATAGAGTGGAAACCTTACAACGTTTCATTTTGATATCAATTAGGTATAGGGAGAAAACTTATCAACATTTTATTTTTAAAACCCTTAGGTATTAAATTGGATTACACTTTTGTTATGGAGGGTCTAAAAGTAGACCAATGCACATTAGTGTGCCACTGCGTTTTACTTTAATTCACGGTAAGGGTTACAATTGTAGTTGTTTACCATTATACTGGCCTGTTCTTCAGTTTAGGAACGTGTAAAATTACATTATTGTATTTTTTGGAAAGGGGCATAGTACACCAAACAGGGGGTGGAGAAGGGGCTAGTCATGATTAGGTGGTATTGCACCATGGAGGTTGGGAGTCGGCTTGTTGTTGGATTATTTATAAGGTCAAAATTAGACCTAACATTAGGGCCTAAATTAGGCCTAATTAAAGCCCATGTATGCTTTAGGTTACCTTTAATTGGGTATCCAGATTATCCTCCAAAAATTATGTAGTTCTAAAGTTTCATTTTGAGTTGCCATAGCATCAAGCTTTAGCAACAGACATTATTAAGGTCTGGATTAACCTAATATATTAAAGGCCTATATTAGGCCTAATATAATAGGGCCTAATTAAAGCCTAGGCATGGTTTAGGTTACTTTCAAAGGGGTATCCAGACCATCCTTTCCAAATTAGATTTTAAATTTTATTTAGTGTTGAAATAGCATCAAGCTATAGCAACAGTTATCTATTTTTAACTTGCAGCTAAAAACAAAATTATAGAGGATGGTTGTATTGCTTAACTTTTTTTTAAAAAATCGTAATTAAACTTACAATTGACTGAAGAGATGCATCTAACTTGTTTACCTCGTTAGAGCAACATCATTAGGCAATTATCTATTCGTAATTCGCATAGGCTTTTTATTTGTTTTCATAAAATGTTCAATTTTTTTTCACTCTGGTCATTTATTTCTAAAAGAGAGGTCAAACATGCACAACTTACTACTTGCATGGAAAGGTTTCCTTAGATGCATGTATCATTTCATTAATTTGATACCTAATTAAGACAAATTTAAGCAAACTATTGCATATCACAATCATATTACAAATCGTGACTAAGATAATATTTATATGTTGAGGTGCATACAAACTTGAATTTATACCTTTCTCAATGCTGTTCCACAAATGACTTATTGGTAGTTAAGAGGTTTAGGATTGACCTGGGAACTCAAGAATATGTGGGTTCGTTCCTACCTGAGTGTGATTGTG
The DNA here is from genome assembly GCA_034698625.1 of Julus scanicus. Taxonomy (NCBI): domain Eukaryota; kingdom Metazoa; phylum Arthropoda; class Diplopoda; order Julida; family Julidae; genus Julus; species Julus scanicus. Next base: position 11,992 of record JAQGBW010003307.1, read on the forward strand.
TTGTTGTTTTTTTAGTTGTTTTTTAAATTTTTTATTTACACCTCATTCTTGTAGAGTTAAGAGATCCATTTACATATGAGACCCATAGAAATATGGGACCTATGGATTATGGACTATAATTTTAGGTATTTATGTAATATATATATATATATATAATTGATGAATAAAACTCAAAACGATGCTGATTTAAGTGAAGACTTTATTACTAATGTGCAAACTCCTGAACACTAGTTCAGCAGAACATTTCACTACGAAATCACACTACAGAATAACCAAAAGGTCGAAAGACAAAGAGGAAATTTCCATTTGGGACCTTCTAGAACAAAGGCACCAGGACGTGACCTCAGCCTTGACGTCACTTAACACTAGGGTGTCGGTAGGGTGGCCATTAGCCCTAGGGGCATGCAGGTGGTGCATCCCAAATGCCAACACTCCTTCTCGACAGATGCTTGCATCTACCCCATGATCTTCTTGCTTCGCTGCTTACTCTGCTGTTTCGTCCATACAAGGTTTAGGCCCTCAGGCCGACGGCATCCCGACACTTAATGAAGGGATCCTTTCCCAGAGGCTTGTAAAGATGTCTGCAGGCAGCTCTTCGGTCGGACAGTACCGCATTTCGAAGATCCCCCGCTTCCTCAGGTCTTGCTGATGGTGGATTGCAAACATTGACATGCTTAATTCTTGGTCCGGAATGATACGACTCGATCATCTGTATACAGCCCTGGTTGTCCTCGTGGACATTGGTTGCTCCTTCCTAAGGGATCTGCAAATCCGTCAAAAGCTGACTCAGCCATAGCAGTTCTCGGCAGGCGTGAGATGCCGCAACATACTTAGCCTCCGTGGATGATAGTGCTACCGTGGTCTGCTTCCGGCTCGACAACGCCACAGTGCTTCTCCTGATGGAGAACACATAACCGCTGTTTGATTTCCGGTCAACTATCCCCGGCGAATTCCAAGTCGACGTAACACACCTGCGTTGTCGATGTATCGGCAGACAGCCGCAGCTTCTGCCCGATGGTTGCAGCCAAGTAACGCATGATGCGTTTCACTGCTAACCAGTCCCGTTCCATGGGTTCTTCGACCTTCCGGCACATATATCCCACAGCTGCTGCGACGTCCGGCCGTGACACTGTAGCGATATATAACAGGGATCCTATTGCTTGCCTATAACCATGGTTATTTGGCAACTTAGGACTTCCTCCGATTGGTTGGCTTATGAGCCTTGTCTCCATTGGAGTTGCGACGGGCTTCAGTTGAAGCAGACCGTGCTCCTTCAACATTCCGGCGATCTTTGCCTGTTTATGCAGTAGGAACAAACCATCTCGCTCCCAATCCACCTGGATTCCCAAGTAGTACCGCACGCTACCGAGGTCCTTCGTAGAGAAGTGCGATCCAGCTGCCGGCTTGCCTAAGCGTTGATGTCTTCGGTCAATCCCGCCACGAGGAGATCGTCGACGTACAAGAGAATGTACGTAAGACTTCCGTCGACATCCTCCTGCGAAAAGAGGCACTTGTCGGCTTCTCCCGCATCAAAACCAAGTTTGGCCAACATGGATGTTGCCTTCTGGTTCCAAGCACGGGCGGACTGCTTAAAGCTGTACAGGCTCTTCTTCAGCCGCAGCACTTTGGTCTCCTGATCAGACACTGCAAACCTGGGCGGCTGTTCCATGTAGAGCTCCTCGATGAGCTCTCCGTTGAGGTATGACGACTTCACATCAAGGAGCCGCACATGTAACCCTTTCGCCGCCGCGACAGCCAGGAGAACCCGGACTGTCTCGTGTTTTACCACGGGGGCAAAGGTCTCTTCGAAGTCCCATCCGAACTTCTAGGTGAACCCTTGAGCCACCAATCAGGCTTTGTGGGATTGGATGCGTCCTTCCACATCTCTCTTTTCCTTGAAGACTCACTTTGAGGAAATTGCTTGTCGTCCCGGCGGCAGGTCCGCAAGCTCCCATACGTTGTGTTGGTGGAGCGAGTTAATCTCCTGCGCTACCCTCGTCCATAACAACCGTTCCCGGTCGGACATGGCCGTTACCTTTTCCCATCTAGTTGGCTCGCGAGCCATGCCGGCCTCCACGAGGTACGTCAGCTCGCAGTAGTGGGACTCCTTAATTTCCCCTTAATAAACGCCTAGGAGCCGCAACTCCCAGAACAGAAACCTCCGCAACTGGAACCTCCGCAGCAGGAACCTCCGCAACTGGAACCTCCGCAGCAGTAACTCCCGCAGCACGAACCTCTGCAACTGGAACCTTCACAGCAGTGTGCCCACGCACTGTTTGTTCTGAAATACATGAAATTGGGATCCAGTCCTCACCCTCCCTCAAGACAGTGAGTGTGCCCCCTTCTGGCTGTGCTGGAACTGCTGGGGCAAAACTTCTTTCAGCTGTTTCCATGATCTTGACTGACCTCGCCTTCCATATTGTTGCTGTGTCCATATTGAGAATCCTGTATCCCTTGGAGTCACCATCTTTACCCACGAGGATCCCTTCTTTGGCCTTGCTATTGAACTTCTTTCGCAGCTCCTTCGGCACAAGGCTGTAAACTCTCGATCCGAACACCCCAATGTGATCGAGCCTCGGCTTGATCCCCGGGAACAGTTGGACAGGCGTTGTCTTCACCGCTCGGCTCGGAAGCCGGTTCTGCAAGTAAGGGGCTGTTGCAAGCGCGTCACCCCAATACTTCAGCAGTAGTCCAGCACCAATGATCATCGTCCGCACCATCTAGACGAGGGAGCGATTCTTCCGCTCCGCAACGCCATTTTGTTGCGGAGTGTAGGCGATGGTCAGCTGGTCTTGTATCCACTTCTGGAAGAGATAAGACTAGTTTGTCTGCGAGATACTCCTGACCGTTGTCGGAACGAATATCTTTCGGCGTTCAGCTGAACTGCGTTGTTATTTTTGTCAGAAACGCGATGGTAACCGCAGTCACCATGCTCTTGTCCTTTATCAGACGTATCACTGTGATACGGGAGTAATCGTGTGTAAAGGTAAGGGCATAACGGTTCTTGCTCGGAGTTTCCACTCGCATCAGTCGACAAACGTCTGTGTGGATGAGATCGATGAGTTGCTCCGCTCTGGAAACACTGGCAGAAAAAAGGCGAGCCGACAGCTTGCCCATTGCGCAACTTCCGCAGCTTGCACAATTGTCAAATTCCCCGGTGACTTCCACGCCGTCCGCAAGATCCTCCCTCAATAACCGTCAGATGGCAGCCGGGTCTCGATGTCCGAAACGGCGGTGCCATTGTTGAAATGGTGTGGTGGCCGCAATGGCTGCTGTTTCTGTGTTTGGCCGAAGAGTCCCCTTCAGCCGATACAGTTGAGCACCGTGCCGGGCCGCTGAGAACACGGTCTTCCCTTTAAGTTGAACCAGGCACTCTTCCCTGGAGAACATTACGTCCATTCCGCTTTCCGTGATCTGGACGACGGACAGCAAGCCCTGCCCGAACGACGGCATGTACAGGACATTCTTTAGGTGGATGTCCTGCGTTGTCCCGTCCAGCAAATCACAGCGGAGCCAGCCCTCGCCCACTCCATCTGCCTTGATAGCGTGGCGGTCGGCGACTTTAACCTCTGAATCGGTGCTTCGAAGTTCCGCGAAGAACTTCCGATCCCTGGTGATACTTCACGTAGCTTCCGAATCTATTATCAATTCGTTGGATACTTCGTTGGCCACAACATAGGAGAGATGATTGGAGTTCTCCTGAACTCCCGTCTTTGCGGCAAGCTTGGCCTCTGCCGACTGGCCTTCCAGGTATTTCCGGTACTTAAAGTAGTCCGCCTTCAAGTGTTTGAATTTGTCACAGAAATAACACACACGTGTTTCTGCAGTCTTCTCGCTTTTCGGTCCCGGTTTCCTGAACTTCTTCTGTCCCGGGACTTGTTTCTTGGCAATGCCTCCGCAAGCTCCGCTGCTGCAAGCTCCACCGCCGTAAGCTCCGCCACGTGCTGGTTCCGCGACCCTCGAGTCGTCTTTAGTTCTTTCTTCTTGCTTCTGCAGAAATGTATCAAGGAGACGGTTCGTCACGTACCTTATTGTCATCGATGAATTGTCCATGCCCTCCAGGGTCATCACCATCGGGCTGTAGGAATCCGGAAGACTCATCATCATCGCCGCAACGATGTATTTAACCAGTACCGCTTCTCCCGCGACAGCTAATTTTTCCTGGATCTCCATGATCTTGTCGATGTGTGCCTGCATCGTCCGGGAGACGAACTTGAAGGATAAAAGCTTCTTCGCCAGAAAGAAGAAACTATTGTTGGATTCGCGCTCATGAGCTTCCGCAAGCGCAATCCACGTTTCGTTGGCATGATACTCCTTCGCAAAGTGTCGCAACTGCCGAAAAACACTCCCCCCGAAACAGATAGAGCCAGTCATACTTTCTAGAATAGTTTAATCACTAATTAATTCAATAAACAATTTACTATAATTCCCGCTTATTTAGCTTGTTTTACATAGTGTACATGATTTATGCGTTGAAAAATAGATGAAAACAAAATTTATGCGCATTTTTCACATTTTTGGGAATTTTTGTATGTCCGAAAATGATAGAGCCATGACAAATAAAATTTTACAAAAATATCTTCAATAGCCGATAAAGCGTCCACCTTTTGCAATAACCTTAAACACTCTGTTTGGTATAGATTTAGTAAGGGTATGCAGAGTTTCATCAGAAATTTCGTCCC
>JAQGBW010003308.1:0-16672 GCA_034698625.1 Julus scanicus
TACTTTTAACGCGTTTACATGGCTGACTCAATTGAAGCAAAGTACTTTTAAGTGCTCATGTAAACGCAGTATAACACTAACAACAATTAAACAAAAGCAATTGTATACAACGCTTATTAACAGGCAGTCCAAGCACATTTCAAGCATTTAAAGACCTTCAATTTTTGTTTTCAAAGATCAAAAACATTTTTTCTAGAGAATTTGAAAAAAAAACAATAAAAAACAACATACATTTTCCAGATAGTAGGTGTTTAAAAATTAACACGAATTTGAAGCATAATTCTCAATTTATTCAAGTGAATAAAAATCCAAGCAGATTTCTCGACTTTCTGATTTTCAAGACTGCTGAACACCTCGATTAAACATTAAATAGGCAGCACATGCATTATTTTAGTTAAGGTGTATGTACGTAAGCACATTCCAAGAAACAAAATTTCAACAACAAAAAATGCCATATGCAATGGTGTTTTAAGAAAACTTCGTATATCCAGAAATACAACAATGAAACTATTCATGTGTGAACGTTAACAGGTGGAAGTTGTGATCATAACATCCCTTTTCCTTGTCTACCTGCGAATTTTAAATGTTACCTACAGCACGCATTTCCAGATAACTGATCTATTTTTAAAATAACAACGAAGTATGTATGATGACATTTTCTTTGAACGTCAAACGATCAAGAGGAAACTAAGCTTCTTTTAAATATGCATTTTCACTGGATTTTTTCTGTTATGCATTGTTTTGAATGCACCCCAAGAAATGACAGTCAATAACTGATGAAAAATGCTCAGGAGCCATTCACAAAATAAGAATCAAAATCATCAGAGATGTAATTAATATAGAAAGGGTGCAAAAATAAGATCTTAACCGAACACCAGTAAGTAACACCTTATTATCCGTAGGATGGCCACTTCTATTAAAATGGTAATTAAACTTCTTAAATTTGCATCCACTAATTATTCAGCAAAATATCTGATTCTGTTGGGATTTTTTTTTGTCAAGCGACTTATCACAGGGTGTCTGTCAAGTGGCACATTCTTGCACACTTAAAAAGTATTTTTAAAAGCGTTATCATTCATATTTAATTAAGTACACTTGGCTACAAGAGAAGATAAACTTCATTAGACAAATTGCATTGATTTCCAAGTATTTATCTACAAAAAAATATGCAATTTGTTTTAAAGCCAAGCTGGTCTTAGGAATAGCTTTGGCAAAGTTTCACATGAACACTTATTGGGAAAAAAAATCTGGAAAATTAGTCATGATAGTCAACAGATTAGTTAACTGCGTTGGTAGTACTTATCATTCAGATGCATCAGTATAAGATCCATCAAAGTTTGATGGTTTACCAAGAAGACTTGGGAAAGCGTAGACTTTGAATACCATATGAGATCACGGCATTTAGTCATAGATATTAGCAAAAATACAACTTTCATCAGTTTTAATAATAATAAAAAAGAAGCCAGCATGATAAAAAATAAAGTATGTTGACACAAAGTAGAACCAAATAGCCGTGAAACGTTAGAATGAAAGGGTTATTCCTAGGCCAGTGAGACGGAATTAAAAATATTCCATTCAAATAATACCAATAATGCTAGTTTGATTAGAATAAGCCATGTTGTTCGTGCATTATAAGAAGTGCATCACATCCAAAAATTAAATATTGGAAGAAGCATTAGTACACCTTGAACTAACATAAACATGGATATACCTGTAGCGAAACACACAGAGGAATCATAAGTGAAGCTTTTGCCGGTGCCCAACTGCATACCATTTTATATTTTCGATCATTTATGGTTAAAATTCCCTTAATTCTGTGGAGAATGAACATACCTTTGCTGATGTCAAGGAGAAAGTGCTTTCATAAGCATCCTTTGTATTTTAAAACAGGGCAGAAGTGAAACGAGTGCCAATGATTTGCATATATGAGGGACCAATTGCAGAATGGGATACCACGACCAGAAATGCTGCCACCCTGACTCTGCCAGGATTATACGTGGTAATCCTACATACAGTAAGTAATCAAGTCATCATTAGATGAAGTTTGAATAAAATATTTGAAAAAAAGAAACTGAAAACGAAGCACAATTTAAAAATATTGCCAACTACTATCTTACAAAATTCTACCATAGACAAACTATCCATACTTGGAGACATGTATGATATACCAGCTAGGGCTCTCTCTATATAGCATCATGAAGAACAAACATCTAATGACACGGGTATTTAAAACCATTCACCCTTAAATTGGCTAATATATAATTATGTCAAAGAGCATTCCATTGCATTTCACGCCGATACGTTTCAATAGACCGATGAATTCCATTGATTGCACATATTGATTATAATCACCAGGTATTGGGAACAATTCGGGATAATAATCCAATACCGGGGGGTACCAATTTTCCAGTTTAATAAACGACGACTTAAGCTGTGCTCAATCGGTTAGCCTTAACTTACCTAAAGTATGCACAACTCTTATTTGCGAAGGGTGTGACACGGCGTAATTAGAACGCTTACTGCATGGCGCCATTCATTTTGACAGAGAAGCCAAAGTCCAAAACATTGACTCCAATCGGTAAATAATGTAGCATATCAAAGTTACTACTTTACAAACGAGAACTTAAAATAGTAGTCCACAATCAAATATCGCATAAGGCTTAAAAGCAACCAAAACAAAAATAATTACATGTATTTAAACATAATTATGTAACTTTACCTGCTCTTCATCAGTTGAAAGAGGAGCAGCAGCGGCCATCTTGGAACTGAAATGCGATGCAGTGGTGCGAAAAGGTGGTGCGGCGTGCATTGGGTATGGAACGCCGTTTTGGACTATCGGTGCATTGGTTTTTGTTATGGCGCCAAACATGAACAGACTTGAAAAAAATATCAAAATAGCACTTAAAACAGTAATTAATTAAATTAGTTCTTAATTAGAGTTAAACTATTGTGGAGAAAATATCAATAATTATAATAAATATACGTGGATTTTGTGAATTCTATATTGATGACCCTAAATAACAATTTTAATCAACCACAGATTGAAGCCCTATTGTTCAATTATAAGAGTATCCCAAATGTATCACAAAATGTATTACAAAACATATAATAAGTTTGAAATAAATTTTCGTGTCTATCTTGACCACATACAGTGGTCAACTTAATTGATGGGACACCAGTAAAATTTCACAAATTGACAAAATAAAAAGACTTATTAACTTTTAATTTGTTATAATACCACTTTAATTGAATAAATAATGGCAATTACTTAACCAAAGTTACTTATATTGATAAATTTCATTATAAATAATAGAAAATGGAAAAAAACACTTTTCAGATGCAACATAACGGATAGAAAACGGACGAAAATCGGATAGAAAACGGATGAAAATCGGATAGAAAACGGACAAAAATCAGATGAAAATCTGATAGAAAACCGACGAAAAACAGACAAAAAAAAAACGCGAGATATATTTCAAGTGGTTTTATTTTGTTAATTTGTGAAATTTTACTGGTGTCCCATAGTTACCACTTAAGTCGTCATCAGGATACAGCAAATTGAGGGAAAGGGAATCCCATATATGTTGAAAAATATATATGTTGAATTTCCCTGACTTTTTCAAAATCAATTAATTTCCCATGACTGTTGCAGGATTTGGGAAGCCATATCATACAAATTGAAAACAGTTTCAAAATTAATTTAAATCATTTTTGATCATGCCATTGCATTGGATATGTTTAGAATATTCAACACCAAAAATATGTATATTTACTCTTGGTATATACTTGTAAATTTAAACTCCAATATGGGTTTTTTCTTCTGCACAGTCCCACATGTTCAATCAAATTTGAGCGATGAGAAACACAATTTCAAGTTAAGATGATACAGTTTATTGACCAGCCATTCTCTTTCTCATACTAAAATAACAATGTAAGCCTATACAAGTGAAATTGTACACTTTTCCAAGCATAATTGCAGGCTCAAAAACAAGCCTGGAAGCAGTAAAAGAAAATGGGGGGTTTTATATAAATAGGCGAATTTTCTGAAATGAGTCCCACGCGTTCAGACGATTTCATTCGTTAATTCTTCAAATACTTTTTTTTTTGTAAAATAGGTTGAGGTTGACAGCACAGCCAATTAATAATAGTAATAATAATAATAATGTACAAACTGATTATACGATTGCCCAAAAACACAACCGCAGATAACAGAAAACAACAGATTACAAATATTCATTTAACACGATCAAAATACTACTGATTACCATTCGCAAGCCGTCACCCCCAATCACAATGATATTTTGTGAATCCAGCGCCCAGTCCCTTAACAAATGGCCCAAATTTGGATAAAGATCCACCCATTCTTCCTCAAACGCAATATCATACAAAGCTATGCATATTATATGTACAATGAAATATGAATAATGTTTGATAAGAGACATAATCCCATATATGACTCTAATCAACCAGAAATACTGGTTTCACCTGTACTTCAAAGTTCAATTTATTTAAACAAAACATTGAAGATAAAGATCAAAGAGCATTCCCCCACAAATGTTAGTTTGTTGTGTTTTAATCGCATGATTATGCTCCGTACTTATACTCTGCATCAATCTCTAATTTTATATTTTCTGTATAGAATTATCAGAAATAAAAATAATTTTTGTTTTCCCTTACCACGTTGTAAACAAAGATTATTGCAAGCCTAAAGCCTTTTAATTCCTGGTACAACCAGCACATAATATACAGTGATCCTAACAGCTTGACCCGAGAACATTATTAGAAACGACACTCAAATATTGAAACTTAAGATTATTTCAACATCTAAATTAAAATAATTTAACTAGCCATGAAGAAACTAATTTCAATTGCCAACTTTTGCATCTAAATTGGAGCTCATCTAAATATTAGCACGTTTCTCAAGAGCTATATGCTTTTTAAGAAGTCTGTATTAATATGTCATTATAACATTTTTTCAGATAGACTTGTAACAATGGCAACACTGAATAATTTACGGTCCGAGCACCGGCTTTTTTTTTAATAATTCACAGAGCTAATAATTAAATTCATGGGGTGTTAAATGCCTTTGAAAGGGTTAAAATAACTGATATGCCCACTACGTAGCTTTTGTTAGCCATATGAATCCCAAGTTCGAATACACTAATCTTAGTTAAATCTGCAGTGCTTTGACAGTTAACTTTTAGAAACTCGCATGCATTCCTTTTATGGTATTAAGGTCTCTACTTCAATTTACAAAATAATAAACTGGCAACGGATTTTTAATCATGCAAATTTGATTGTGTTTAATTCCACTAAATAAAGACTTGCCGAACATCAGACCGAAACTAGTCGTGATAATCGCCATCTGGCCATCGCACACATTTACGCATCCCATGGTCAAACGGTCCCATACAGAACATGATACGATGTAAATCGGTAAAAGTCGAGCAAGGTGGGTTAGCAGTAGAAATGTGATAAGTTTGTGGGGAAACATTTGCATTTATGGAGCAAAAATATTATGAAAGCAGCAGCTGTTTCCACGCCAAAATTTCCTTTGTAGTTCCTGCATAACTACAGCTACTCTATTTCGATTTACTCGCGTAGAGACCTTTCCTCCAGTGTATTTTTGATATTGCTCGTTAAATTCACAATAACCAGGCCATCGATTTGCATTTAACTTGAAGTTGTGACATAATTTTTAATAAAATACAAAACTTGTGAGGACAACTGAAAGGCTCTATGCGTATTTAACTGAATTAGTTCCGCCTATGTTCAAAGTAATCTATATTCAGAAACCCATTGCTTTTAATGCATATGTCCTCAAATGAAGTTTTAGGCTATCAAGACATAAATTATTGGGCAATTGTTAGCGCTCTCTGGGATTTTTGCATCATACATGTACGAGGTAAATCAAATAAATTAACTATAACCCGGCTCCTTCAATACTGCCAAGATTATAATACATGGATACGGCACTTCGTTATGCTTTTAAGCTGCGGCGGATGTGGAAACCGTTAAACACTAATTACAGGTTGGGATCTAGTGCATTAATTAAAGTTGGCAGGGTTAAAATTCTGACATATGTAGAAGGGCGAGATATGAAAAATAATATGATTTACACCAAAGATGGTCGAGACTGCAATTACTGATAACATCCACTAGTTAAAAAAAGCCATTGGTCATTGTAAAGCAATTTTTATCACTGGTGCTTCGGAATAACACACATTTATGGTAACGTCGATGACACAGGATGCTGTCACAGCAACTATAAAACCTTCCACCCAAAGCAAGACTTTCTAAACGACCGACGTGTTCGTGCGTGAGGTACCATGCATTAGTAATGTTTATAAAAGATCTTTGTCTGTTGCAACGCCCAACCAGCCAGCTCAACTTCCTGTGCCTGCAGGATAATGATAAGTTATGAAGAAGAAATGGGTGGAAGATATGAGAAGAATGCGGGGGGAGATGTTTTACGATGGTAGCGACATTTCCAAATTCGTTTGGGCATCTTTACGCCACACGGGGGCATACCCAATTGGATAGGCCAGGAAACAAAATGGAAGTGCAATTCTACATGGGATGCAAAACAAGCACCCTATGAAATTGTTCCATTTTGCACATCACCGTAGAAGTGATACGCTGCTAGGATGCTATGTCATATCAGCGTATCATACTGGAGGAGGAGCATAACGAAATCTCATGTCAGGTTCGGTTTCACATATGTATTTTCCTGGAAAGAATATTCAATGATTAACCAATAATTTCTATATCATTATAATCAAGTAGAATTGATGAAAACAAAATATCAATAAAAAAAAGTGTGTCAGTGAACGGAAGTAAACTTTCAAATTTACATTGTTTTTTCTATATTTCGAATACTGTGTATATTGTACTGATATCCGAGTAATTTTTAATATGCGTGTAGATGGACGTGAAATATGGTAAGGAATTGCTTGTACTGCAGGTTAGGTTCTGAGCACCTTCCCGACATACAAAAAGCAAGAAAAAGTGGACAAAACCTTAGTTTCATCTTGACATGCCACATTTTTTTAAAATGAGAAATTTCATATTGTCCAATAATGAATTTTAAAAATAAAAATTAGGAAATGAACTTGCTTTAAGAAAATCTCACCTGTGATAACCCTTCGTTTAATGAGTGAAACTCGATATCCCAGTCCCAACAATTCAAAATCTGCACCAGACAGTGTGGTCCCCTCGCAAGAAAACTGAGCTGATATCGTTCCCGGAGAGCTTGGACCATTATTCAGTTCGAACCTAGCTCTAATAGATCCTGTGCCATTATCGTCGCTGTGTTGTGATAACTCTGTAAACCTCCATAATGCCCTGTGATTCTCGGCAATCCTATTGAAAAAACGCAAGTTGCACTTACAAAACTATTTTTTCTCCCTCAACAATTTGTATGGCAACACGAAACCTTACCACTGCCCATTAGGTTTGGATTGCATAGAAGTGACCCCACCATCCATTGGAACAAAAACGGAAATATTGAGCAAAGGATAAGGAGATGTCAGCGAAGACCCGTTGTATTTATAATCCAGCCGCAAATCTGTATTTTGTTCTTCACATTTCCAATAGGCTACCAGATGGAGTGGAGTGCCCTGTGCTCCTGGACCACATTTGATCTGTACAAAAAAAATTAAAAAATTAATATCAAGAAAACTCGATAAAGGACTTAACGAGCTCGTTTGGTTAGTTATGCATAGACAAAAATATTCACTACTGCATATACACTGAAGATTTACTTAACAAGTGAAACCTTGTAAAGAAAAAAATACTTTTGGTTTCGCCCACCTGATATTTGAGTATATCAACGTTGAAATACGACGCTGCAGGATTTTGCTCCTGTTGCCGCCTTAAGATGTTTGTTAATGCTGCCATGTTAAATTCAAATACGAGACAGTCGGCAGAGCTCTGTGTGTCGTCCCTTCAATTGAAAATAAGTGTTTTAAGTAATATTATTTAATGCATCAATTCCGAGTCCGACAGGCATCGCAGATCACAGTGCTGTGCCCTTACTGTGTAACTAGCTGCTTGTTTGGTACGATGTTGTCCAATTTGGCAGTGTTGCGTACACGGAAGACGAGGGATGCGGGAGAAGGATTGTTGGTAAGGACCTGGACAATTCCAGCAGGAAAAGACAGCATCATGTCACCATTTAACTTAACCATACACCGTGTCTCATCTGTTCCCTTGAAATAAGCATGAGCAATTTCTTGAAAGGCCACTGCAATGGGGATGATATCCGACATGCCAATGGTGAGGGGACTTGGACCACGTGATGAGCCGACAGACATCGAGCTCGTACGAAACTCGTTGGACAAGCTCCCAAGGCTATCGGCTCTGTTCATGACAGAGATGGGGCTCATGCGTCCTCGTCCAGGTGGACCCTGAAAAAACAATGGGTTTGGTTAACTTACCAAGGAATTTCTTTTCAATTTAAGCCAAGGAATCGTTAATCACCTCTAAAGCACGACGAGATGGCGGCCGGGGTAATAGAGGTGGTCCAACAGGTGTTCCTCCCCTACTATTGCTCTGCTGTTGGGCATGCTTGGGAGGAAGCGCAGGTGGAAAGTCTCCCAATTCAGAAAATAAATCTAAATCTTTAAAAATCGTAACCATTAATATTCATACACAATATTAATATGCAAGTCTGTCAATATTTGCCATGGCCGATGAGATCATTAGATAAAATTGAAAATTACCTTCAGATCTAGTTGGTGTTGGTGTGGTGTCTGAACTTCGTGGATCAGAGCCAGTGGAAGGGCTCTGCATTCCAGGAGCAGGAGGACTGGGGACAAATGCATTATAACCACCAGTGGGGGTTGAGGCACTTGAAGTTGATGGACTCTGTAGGGAGCTCAAACTCAATAGATCTCCTGCAGGTCTATAAAACAGAAAATTTTCAAAAGCATATTTACTGACTTTTCCTTTGGTTTATTTTCATCTAGAAAATATTCAGAACTATTTATGCAAGATCCAAGAGCTCAAGTCACAAATGTGAACTTTGTCTGTTTAATTATATGAAACTATTAATTTCTCAGAATATGCTGTCCTTTATATCAGTTAAGTTTTTGATTTTTAACAATGGTCTAGTCTATTTATACACTTATGATGGCCAAGTACCTACTGTGCAGATGTCTAAATATGCCTAATTAAAAATGTCCGTAACATACCTTAACTGCTGCGAAACTGAAATGGATCGTTTGATCGGTCCATCTAACTCGCCATTTGGAGATTTCCGACTCTATTAAAACAAAACACATTATTTAGAATCTTAGAAACAACAATTTTGAGTCATATAGTACATAAACCTGGGACATATTAGTTCATGTTTGCCAATGGTAATTAAACTGAAAATTGAAAATTTTGAAAGTCCAATTTTATTTTTCAGGACATTTTTCAAATACCTAGCGGCTTCATTGATGATTCCAAAGAAGTCCAATCAAAGAAAAATTTTTAACAAAAGGATGAAAATGCACACTTACAGAGTTCTGCCCCAAAGGGGATAGTGCAAGGCCTCCTACAGATGCTCGCAGTTCATCAATGCTTGCACTAAGAGGAGCACTTCCATTCGTTAATGGTTTAATTTGAATGTGTATTTTTAATTCTTTTTCTTCTTCTATAAATAAAAATTGATTTTTTAAAAAAAAAAAAAAAGAACTAAATTAATGCTAAAGCAAAGAAAATTAAGCATAATCTTGCCTGAATCACTATCGTCTGACGAATAAAAACAAGTTCTATCATTTATGAGCGTTAAGAATGATTCCTTATACTTGTTTAACTTTTGTTAAATAAAAAAACAACTATCAATCTTAAAAGGATATTTTCTTTCAAGTCTGGATTTGGACGCACGCTGTAGCCTTCTTCGTCCACTTCTGGAATCGACATAGTAGGCTGGAAAACAAATAGGAAAATTTAATACAAATAACAACACTAATGTAAAATGTCTATTACATATCTCTACAAGTAATTGCAAGTATCATAAAAACTATTTTCAGCAAACAAAACTGGAAAAAGGACACAAGGCTTAAATCGTAAAACGTTCATCTGAAATAATGTAGCGATATCTTAAAACATCAAAAAAGCAGTAAATTCTAGTATTCAATCGATAGACAGCGAACAAATAAAAATTTGTAATATTTTCCACAAATTCCCTAATAATACTTCGGTATATAAAACACCAACTCACAGTAGCAATGCTAATTTCATCCATCTGGGACTTATCATCCCTAGAGAAAATATAAAAAAATAACTGAAATCTCATGAAATCATAAATTAAGTTACAAGTACAGTAGAAAAGGTAATTACATTTCATTCTTTTCTTCTTTATTTGATTCTCCCTTTTTCTTTTTTGTCTTCTTCTCCTTTTTCTGTTCCCTGTTTTTGCTTTTCCATAACCCTGCATTCGGACGCATAGAAAAGGACACTTGTATTCGAAGAGTTAAATTATGGCATTAGTAATTTTCAAAAAAAAAAATAAAAAATAAAATTATCCTATCTTTTAAAACTAATTGCACTTATCTGGTTATCACTATTGCAAATGAGCTACCATTATATACCTAATAGATAATAATATCACTAAAAAGAGAGGAATTTTGCCTAAAAAGCAGACTTAATTACGCTAATACCATATAGAACATTCTCGTGAATTTAATTAGAGACTTTTAATTTACGAACTAAAGCTGTGTACAGTGGATGGAAAAACCAGCTGCCTGCTTGCGAAAGTTGTTACAAGCTGCATTGGAAAGAGAAAGCTGCTAACATTTGTGTTAAAAGCAAATGCTATTGCCAGATGAAATGAAAAATGATAAAAAGATAATCTGAAAATGTGATCTTGCAAAAACGAATAATATTGACATTTTCTCCGAGCATTTTAACGACTGTATTAAGCAACTCGTTTTTCTTTCAAATGCAACAAACCGTTATATTAAATATGCAATACTCATATTTAAAGCTTATTACAATTTTGCAAGTCTCGTTGATGAAATCTTAGTCAACTCGAAAATTCTGATCATGGAATGTTTGAGTAACAGTAAATTCGGTCACTAATTTATCGAGTAAAGACAACTTATCATTATCATTATTGATTCCCTAAGATCACATCTTTCAATTTCAAATTATCAAATAAGCACAGTTAAGCAATGTGAAAATAATGACGTAATTAAAATGGGTAGTGAGTGGGGCTTAGGGAGGGATTGGGCAAGATGAGGCGATTGATGATTAATGACTGATGAGATGATGATGATGATAATTATAGATTGGTTGCAAAATTGATGTAAAACGAAAACAAATAACAACTATGCAAAAGGTGAGGAGGGATGCACCTGTTGTCCAATTTAAGTGTCGGAGGACCTCCACTGGAGCTGGTCATAGCCAGTGAAAGACAGAGAAAAAGAAAAAAATAACAAGGATAGTTATTTTAAGGCAATTTCTGCTATCTACACATAGAAGATCAAACGTTGAGAATGCATCGAAAATTTATCCCATATGTGGTGGCACCACTGAAAAAATAAAGAAAGCAGGCAGGCCAAGACAATGCTTTTCCAAGCCATGAAATACGTGCTGTTTCATCACATTACGTTATGAATTAACCAACAAATACATTCACAAAAAACCACCATAGAATACCGCATTACCAGAAGCACTAAAGCAAGACTAGGAAAGAGGTGAAAGGCTTACAAAATAAACTTGCTCAGCCATATTTTAACATCTAATCAGCAATACTGTATATGCACACAGATATAAGTAACAGCATTTCGAAGATCGAACCTTCAAAAATGTACTACTGCCATTTCTACAAATTAGCAAAATGATATAACTTTTGCTTGATCACAAATTTGATTAGTTGACAAAATAAGCAACATCAATACACACATACACTAATGGAGTAAATGTTAAATCAAGCATTTTTCAAAATTTCATAGCCTTTTTGGGCAAACCAATTCATGCTGTCAAAATTAGAACAGATTATACAATGGACATGTGCAGATTTGGTAAATTAAAAATCTCAGGTCATTTTATAATCAGAATTTTACCATTGTCTTAAAATGCCGAGGAGTTGGCTTAAATGACAATTGCAAAAAGCACATTTTCAAGATCCCGATTGTAATATCTGATCCACAATTAATTCTAGCATTTATGAAACTAAAATTTAGATTTAACTTTGGTTATCACATTTAGGTTAGTATGAAAACACATGCTGTACTAAATGTATTCAAGCATGTCAGAAATAGCATGATTTCAATATGTTACAAATGCAAACAAATTAAGTTAATTGCAACCAAAAAAATTAATTAAATCAATCAAGAAGTGCTAAAAAACAATTTTACCTAAACCCCAACTTTGATTTTTAATGTAATTTTGCCCATGACAAAAAAAGTAAACCTTCATAGGGACTAAACGTATTGTAATGGCACAACCAAGAATAGTTTAGTACCACCAAGACGACCACATATGAAATTAATTAAAATTAGAAAATATTTAAAATTATTTTATCAGTCAGTGCAAAAAAGTAAACAAATGTTAATCCCTATGAAAGGTGCAATAGTGCTCAAAAAGGAAGTTTTATGATTACATTTTGAGCCTCTGAATGTAGTCCGACCAAAAGCGGGATCATTGTTGCCACCTGTGGTACCATTGTTGCTATTATTATTGATGATGTTGGTAGTAGCTGTGGTACTTCCATTCGCAGTCAAGTGACTGTTGTTGTCTGTACCACTGGGAATTGGAGAACAGGCACGTTCAGGGTCACGCACATGACCTGCAACAGAGCATGCTATCAAGACACCTAGACATTTCTTTACTAAGGAGTTGGCCTACATGCCATGCTGCATGTTTCTGTCCTGCTTTAAAAACATGGATTAAACAGTATTAGAAAAGTTACAACTAATTATATCCAGTTCTACTGTTGGTATATATGGGAAGAGAAATGCTACGTGCAGCATCTTGATATCCAGAAAGTCTAGATCCATACCCAAAGAATGGACCATTCATATAAAATTTATAACTAGAAACTTTGACTAAGAAATTAAAAATATAAATATATATGTATTCTGTTTCAAATTTACAAATACCGTTTATTACGGTGTATAAGTCGACAACTGTACAAGCCGAAGCACGAATTCCGCAGTACATTTCTCGGTTTCGTATCGGCCGCATAAATTGGGCTTCTCCCCCTCAATTTGCTTTCTTCTAGATGAAGAAAATTAGATATGGTGTTTTTATGACACAATGGAATTTTCTAATAGAAAGTGATTTTTTTATCACAAGAAATTATGCTTTTCATTTTTACCTTTGGCGTATATATATATTGTCCCTTGAATTTTAGGCAGTATTGACATCACCTAGTCAACTTCTTTGCCTTAATTCACTCTCCCCTTACTTTTATCCTTTTATTTCTTTTTTTTTTTTTAAACAACTCTTTAAATTATTATTTTCCTGGGCTATCATTATAACGAAATTTTAGCTACGAAGCATACTTTTCTCTTTCCATTTTATAACAGTCTACCTAAAATCATTTCAAATATCTTTACAATTTCCTTAACTTTTTTGCTAAAATTTTTTGTAACAACCAAAAATGACTACTTTTTATTATTGCTATAATCTATTTGTAGTCTTTGCACAAATCACTTCAGTAATGCATATCGCAATGAAGTTGATGTAGAGATGAACAAAATTAAATTGGCTATCAGAAAAACAAAACCGAAATCAAACTGATAAAAAAAATAAAGAAAACAAAAAAAAAAAATTGACTATAACCACGCACACATCATGAACAAAAAAAAAACCCACATGATAGACAAACTTAGCAACAAGCATGGGGATATCTGGAGAAAAATGTAATCTAGTAATAAATGCATTCTAATTTCTGTCTAAGACCACAACAAGATTCTAAAATTCTGATGACAGCACACAAGCAACAATCAATTTGCAAGCAAGGATTGCTTTAAAGAAATTGAGAATTAAATATGGCTTGAGACATCTATCAATGCAAACCATTTTCAAGACAAACTTCATAGCCAAAAAGCAAGCAATTTAAACGGGAGAAAAAAAATTGAATACAGAAAGCACAAAAAATGTATTTCAATGAACATATGAATGTATGAATGCAACGTACCATGGGATGGGAGGAACAGATTCAGAAGGGAAGTAGTGCGGCGGGATGATTTGCTTTTGCGACCAGCTGAGGATTGTGGCTTATTACCTTCCTTTTTGGTGTTATTCCGCTCCCCGTTAGTTGACGTGGTCGACGATAGCCGATCACCGTCATCGGGAGATTGGACAGTGATCAAAGTGGACAGATCGGCCTCTTCAAATTGTTTTTGGCCTGAAATCGGATAAGAAACTTTAATACGATGTTTTAGCGGTAAACATGTTTAGAACTCAGATCTGGGTTCATAATCAGCATTCATTTTTCAAATTTACAAAACGACACACATGCCTCCATCAGTGTGGAATGCAAACAACACTCTTTCACCGGTTAAAATAAATAAAATTGTTTTAATATATCTATCTACAATGACATCTAAGTCCCATTACGCAACCATATTAGTGTTCGATGCTCTTTAAGAATCATAATAATATTTAGAGACTATGCTAAGTTTTGATTTATATAGGTTTTAAAAAAAGAGGATTCTTAAATTATAAGTTTTTCATGCCATGGAAACAACATATTTGGAAAGTTGTTTGTGTAGAGTATTGCTCTGCAAATCAAATGATTTATTAAATTTCCTACAAAAATCACACATATCCTTAAATCATAATAATTTCTTCATTAATTAATTACAAAATGCTCATATTTACAGAAAGGTAGGGAAATGTTCATAAAAAATCAAATTTTGATGGCATTGAGCCTCCACGCATATTATTATTTCTTAAATGTTAGTGCATCTAGAAGCATAACTAGTGACACCAACGTAAGTTTCCAATATCACTTACTTGCATTTTTGTTGATAGCTACAGCTGAACAAACAAAATGAAAAATTACTGCTCTGTCACATGGTGCTACACAATTACATAAAATAACAACCCTATCTTTAAGCCCTAAGGGAATTCTTGTTAATTACTAAATCATGGTAGGTACAAGCAAAAAAACCAGGAGAGGATGGATATAATCAAAGTCATTTCTGCTACACTTTTGTTGAAAAACTGATTTTCTATAATATAAAACTTACCTGGTATTTCTGTTCCAGTTGCTTTGCTGTGGATAAAATTTTCAAGAAGTTTTTCTACTGTAGAGTCATTGCATTGATGAGTATATTCAATATAAGCCTAACAAATGAGTCAAAAAGTTAATCAATTTAAATTTTTTTGTAAAACTACAGCATAGCTAAAAAAAACTCACCTGTCCAACAAGTGTGTGTCCTAACTGAAGCACATCTCCGTGTTTATATAAAAAAGTTTTCATTTTATTTAAATGCTCCTCTTCGACATTTTGAAACCGCTGAAGTAGAAATTGGCAAGGGATTACAAAAAAATCAATAGGTATAAAAAAGTGAAAACCAAAAAAACGCAAAAGTTTTTTTTTGTAAAAGCAAACAATTTTACCCTACAAGTTGTTATCATCCTGCCTTCAAAAGTATCTCTTGCTGTACCATACTTTTCCACTAAATTTTTATAATCTTCACCTACATCATCATTACAGTATTCTAATTAGACAACAACCTTAAAATTCGCAACTCAATTGCAATTAAACAATTAACTTACAGGCTTTCTGAAACTTCGTTTCGGCTTTTTCAACTTCCTTCGGGGTAGCATTTTCTCGCTTCAGTTTTTCGTATTCTAGACACCTCTGATTATAAATATCTTTAGCCTAACCATAGATTTAAAACAACGATTTACCAATCCATGGACTGAAAACAATCTATTATATTGATATACAAACACCGAATTAACTAAGATTTGCATTTATATAATCACTACTTCATACACAATTCTTATTCAGAAATCATAAATTGTTTATGCAATGCAATGATGTGAGTCCTGATGTGAATGTACTGGCAACAGACCAACGTCTTACCTTTGTTAAGGTTGCAGTAGTAGACTGAATGGCTTGTACTGCTTCTAGTGTACTCGACTCTTCCTCTTTTACCTGTTAATATAATAATTTAGAAACGTATTCATTAGAAAACGTGTGATATATAGTGTACATGTTTCTAAATGCCAGATGTGTTAAAACAATTTTGACCTAGTTATAGCCAAATGAATGTTTCCGATGAATTTCAATGATGATGTACAATTGTCAAACATACAACATACAAAGTAGACCCTCGGTATATATTGCGAATTCAGATATAACAATATAGAAAATAACGCTGTCTATCCGCCCCAAACCCACGAAATGGCGGGGGGAGCCATAGTTTAAAATAAAGGTTGTGGTTGAATTAACTTGATGATAATTTCAACTAATAACTTTATTTAACGTCTTTTGACAACAACAATCTGCTAGCACTTACTCCATTAACAACATTCATTCTATTCTATCAATTATGTGATGACCAACCATTTCTCATGTTTTCCATTTAAAATCACTATATAGTAACCGTTAGACTTTCCCATAAACTTCCACAGCACACATGTTTGTTTGTTTGTTTGTTTGTTGATTTTTAACGTTGGCCTATTTCTGCAACACGAGGGCTAAACACCAACGCCA
>JAQGBW010003309.1:0-16667 GCA_034698625.1 Julus scanicus
GCTAGAATTCGAAAATACCTCCTGCCTTGCGGCGCCCCCTAGGATAATCTAGAGAAAACCCTATAGAACATAACATAAACCAAACAAATCTATTAATAAAATAGATGTTGAAATCATAATATAATGTAAGTTGCAAATGAACAGGTGTTGGCAGATGGAAAAATCTGCATATGAATAAATTAATTTTACTTTTGATAATTTAGCAACAAAGATGCATTACTAGTGCCATTTTTTTTGCACTGCATTTAGAGCAATATTAGATTTATATATCAATTAAGTATTTTATTCCATAATTAAACTCATGCAATGTACCTTAATATAAAATGTGAAATCCTGTCTTTAGCATTACCCTCAATTAGACATTCCGAATATTCGGCATATTGCTCTAGGTAATCTAAAAACTCTTCCAATTTGTCCTTCAAGGAAATCAATTTAAATAAAAATATCATGCGAGTAGAAGCCAGTTCCAACAGTCGATTAAGGGGCACAGTGCCTCTGGGAATTTTTAAATAGTACGCCATTTTTAAATTACCATATATGGTCATAAAAACTACAAATTACTTCAATTCCTATCTGTCGTGCTAAACTCACGTACTGTACAATCATTTCTCCGTAATGTTCCTATCATAATAAAACTTCTTCTAAATCTTGAGAAATCGTACAAACATCAAGCTTGCTACATGTGACACGGACTCTTTTAGTTGTAACGGAGTCATTCGCCCCAAGCTCCGCCATTTCTATATTCTTGTGCTGCTGACAATTTCTGCGAAAAGGTGATTCGGCATGTAGATCGTATAACTAAGTGACAATTAGTAACTTTTAAACATCATTAAACATACACCACAACCATCAAGACATTTTATATTTAGTTGTCAACTGATCAACTTCCAACTTTTTTTTACAAATATGGAGTACGCTTTCATTGCTTAATGCATGGTAGCTTATGCCTACGCCAAATCACGTTTTCGCTATTCCAATATTTAGGCTTACGATCCAAGCTTCCTTTTCATCGCAAACAGGAATTTCAAGAATGCGTATATTTCCTAAAACTTTCTTGATTTATGCAAATTTTTGAATTTGCAGTCATCATCTATAGAGGATCTTTCATCAAGTAAGTTATTTACGAAAAAAAACTCATTTATGTGGCTTGGATTGGGATGAAAAAATTCGAGGGTGGCGTCTAGCTTGGTGGTTTACCTTTTTGTTTACTCTTGTTTACTTTGTGAAACATTCCATCGGTTTTTGGCAATTTTCCACTATGAATAATTTACTTCTATTGCCTAGAATAGTTTCGTAATCAAAGATCTGTCTATCCATATTGTTTTTAGTTCAGAATAAGTCACGCTTTTAAAATTAACGGTAATATGTCGGGCATTCGGGAAGCACGACGTCATTTGCATTGCAAGCCCTTGGTTGTGTACTTTGAATTTGACCAATATATGTTGACAAATTGTGTTGCATGTTGATGTTTGATAAATAAAAGATGTACTTTTAGTACAAAATAGAGTAAGGGAAACGTTTGACATAACTCAAACGTCTGCAATAGGCCTTCATGTGGAAGAGACGCCACATTTCCATATTTGGCTCTATATCTAACAAGGCTAAACTCCGCACAAATAAATGATGTTTGGTGTAACTGGAGTATCAACATTTTCCAAAATTATGTGCTTAAAAAATGGGAGTGTTTTAAAGTAAGGTAATACCTTTTGAATTAAAACTCATCAGGTTGATCTTCTTTGTTGAGACCCATCATATTGCAACTGCAAAATCTGTAATAATAAAAGTATAATAAGTATAAGTATCAAATTAAGGTGTTTGAAACAACATGAATAAAGTGTATATTTTGATTCTGGAAAAGTGATGTTCTAAAGTCTGGGCAAATTTAATTGCTGAATAATGTCACGAAAGCTTACTTTACTCCTTTCACAGCAGATGTTGTGATCAAATAATCTAGTATTTCCATGAGCCAATACAATAATTTTTGTAAATTATTGTTTCAGATATTTTTCTAAAGCCATTAGGCAGAAGATCAATTGTTAAAATCTAACAAAAATGGGCACCCATCAGCAATTCTGTCTAAGATGGAACAACCACCAGTCCAACTTTCTTTCTGTTTTTGATGATTTACTGAAGCATGAAACTCTCGTCGATGTCACATTGGCATGTGAAGGCTTAAGCTTAAAAGCTCACAAGGTTGTGCTGTCGGCTTGCAGTCCGTACTTCCAACACTTGTTTTTAGACAACCCGTGCAAGCATCCTATTGTTATTTTAAAAGACATTAAATTTATGGACATGAAGACATTGATTGATTTCATGTACAAAGGCGAAGTGAACGTTTCGCATGATCAGTTATCAACATTGCTAAGGGTTGCAGACACCCTTAAAGTGAAAGGGCTTGCCGAAGTTACGGAGAACATGGCATTGCAAGGTACCGAGTCAGCATCACCACAGCCTGGAGGAAGTGTGCCCCAACCGGCACAAGGGCCTCAGCAACCACAGCACAATCGGCCTGATCCCTCCATAAACAGCGTGTCGCCACCGCCGAAAAGGCGGAAAAAGTCGCGGAAAACCTCCGGTGGAAGCAATGGTCATTCCGATGATGTGGACAGTGGTGGTGGAGCTAATGCCTTTGGCCAGGTTATGACCTCTGCAGAAATGCGTTCAGATGTGGTTCCAAAGAACGAAGGTTCAGAACAAAACTATGATAGTGTCGGACTGTTGAAATCGTGCGCCGTTACCGAAAGTGCAAGCAGGTCGGGCGGACTTTCGAGAAGTGCAGTTTCAGCTTCTCAGCAAGCCAACATTTCTCAAGAAAGTTCATCGCATGCCCATTCGTACACAAACAAAAATTCATTAGAAGTGCCGCAGGTGAGTCTAATCTTCTGCATATTAAACTTGAATTTTGTTACAGTATCAACAAGCATTGACTTTGGTAAGAGTTTATCGTGACTTTCCTACTCCTTTCAATTCAGTTGTACGAGTCTTCTGGCGGTGAAATGGAAGCCGATGTATCCTATAGATCTACTGGATTGCAACACCTTTCAGGCCGACAAGACGAGTCAACATCATCTCCAAACGCCCAAGCCCATTTACCATCAACATCATCGAGTTCTCATCCGGATCAATCAGAATATTTTGCAACAGTAGCAGATGCAACTACTCCATCCACATCGAGGACTTCTAACAGTCAGGGTAAGTTGACCAAATTATTATTATTATTTCTTACATGCTACGAAAATCACTGCATTGGCTTTCAAGTTTGTGATAAATTTATAGCTTAAATAGTTCTTCTACTTCGCTATGTGCTTAGCTATAGGTCCTCAATCAATCGATATTACAAATAATTTGCTGGTTCCATCTAAAAGTTCACTCGGTTCCTTTGTAAAACTGGTTTTTTTAATCCTAATTCTGAAGGCGTGTATTCTTTTATCAAAAGACACCCGGTTATTATGTCAATTAATCTAATCTAAACATGGGTAAATTACCTATTCAAAGCAGGCAACATGAACAGGCTTGAGTTTGACTACAATTCTTTGTTTTATTGTTGCATAGCTTTGTAATAACTGTAGCTGTTAGGAAATCCTGATTTTCTTGACCAAGTATGAGTGTGATGACTAGTGAAAACCCTAATCCTCGCATTGCATATTTTTAGAAATTATTAATATTTTGCACTAGCTTAAAATAGTCGCCATACTAACATAAGGACTACATTGGTTTTGCTAGCTTAGAAACAACATTCAATTAGGGTCCAAGTTACCGGGTGTTTCAACAAGGAAATACTCATCTACTGTGATAACTCAAAACCTGATAATTTTGGATTTCCTAGTGGCTATAATTTTACATTTAGGGGAGAAAAAAAATGTGCAACTTTGCA
Organism: Julus scanicus; assembly: GCA_034698625.1. NCBI lineage: Eukaryota > Metazoa > Arthropoda > Diplopoda > Julida > Julidae > Julus > Julus scanicus. The sequence goes on from JAQGBW010003309.1 coordinate 3,875, forward strand.
AACCTTAGGGAAAATCTCTATCCTAGGGAAAATAGGCATGAAAGTTTATAATATTTTCACTATTTCATGGAGATTTTAATGATATTACAGCTTTGCATTAGTAGTTTAACCTTAGCCCTAATGTTAGATACACAAGAGAAAACTGGGTAATAAAAAGTTGTGGTTTCCATTCCAAAAAGTAACAGCATTCCATACGTACCCTATCACAATGTTTTGTCAACTATTTTGGTAGAAGTCTTAAAACTGACCAAACAGAAATATTTGTGATATTGAATTTTAAGATCATGCCTTTCTTGCAGTGGTTTTCAAAACAAAAAAAAATTAAAAGCTGGTGAATTTATGTATTGCATACGCTTATCTTTTAAATTGTGGTTGACGTTGCTTTTTTAAATATGGGGCAAAATATGAATTTGTGTAGGCTTAATTAATATCCATGTTTCCAAGTTTTTCTAACGTTGGCATGAGATGATTTGCAGCAGGGCTGAGCTAATAGACAGGCCCAATCTAAGATAGCGCCACTGGCTAATGTTCAGCATTTCTTGTTAGTGATCAGTAGGGTTATCTAAAGCTTGTTTAAGTGTTTGGCTTATTGCTATCTCTAAATGTATCAAAATCCATACTGAGATGTGATGACGTCTGATTTCTGTACCAAGCCTATTACGTCATATTATATTTTATAGCTCTAAATTAATCTGTTATTGTATTCGGAAGATTTAGCAAGTTAAGCCATACTTGTAATTTTTTAATTATTGGGAAAACAGATGGTTTGGTCTGAGCAGTGGCAAAAACCTACCCAGTATTATTTTGAGTTTGACATTTCAGTTAGTGCATTGCTTTGATCGCAACTACTGTGAATCTGCCTAACAGCTCGATTACTAGCTTTGCAAGAAGCCATATTGGCAGAATTTGTTGTCGTATCTTTATAGACTGAGTTTATTATCAGTATTTGCAGTCAATGATTGCTTACATTTTGCAGTAGGAAATCACGGAAATATTTTAACTGCGAAACACGTTCATGTTCCTTATCCTGCGTTTGGAAACTGGATTGTTATCAGTAATCTGCAGAAGCTATTTTAAAACTCGTGCAGGTATAGTCTGCATTCGAGAACTTTTAGGTCAATTGGGTGAACACATGACCATTTTTGTGGGTGATTAAGTAGGCTATAGGTGAATTTTTGCTTGGCTATCAGGACATCACTATTATGTAAATGACACTTTTCGCTTTTACAAGCAGTAGTCCATTATGTGACGAGCGATTTTTAAGGAATCAACTGAAAATGATTGCAAAAAAAGACCCCTCATCAGTTGAAATTGTTGTGTCCGCAGCCATTGTTTGGGCAATGCAGAGAAATCGGTAATATGGAAAATGCTGTTGCCATGGTCACGGGATCTGGTTGCTATGATGATCGCAGTTTTGCTCGCGCTTAGAATGGGCCAACCTATTCAAATGTTTATCGATGTGCGTAAAATGTCTGTGCAGTAGTGCATTAGCCTCTTCCCCCAGTGTCCAAACATGCCCAGCCTCAGTGTAATGCCATATCTGCACCACTACCTTTAATTTCTGATGACAGGGCGACCATGTTAATAAGATGTGTGCTTAATGCATTGGCAATGTGGCTAACCCTGGACTTTTCCCCATTCTGCTAGGGTTTCCTGAACACTATGACTTTCCAGTGTTAAGTCCTCCGATCCACCAAATGCATCGACTACGGTCAAGCCGACCGCTGGTCTGGGACTATTTTTTGACTGTTCCCATGCGAGACAGCCAGTGTAAGATATGCCAGACCGTTTTGAAAGGAAGATACACCACAAATTTAAAAGCCCATCTTCGGGCCAGACACAAACCCATATTTGACGAATTACGTGCTCGCGAAGCATCCGAGCAGCTAGCCGGAGTGGTGGGAAAATCCTACTTTGACTTATGAATGCGGAATATGATGAGTTTGTCATATTTACACCGTCAAAAAGAATGAGGGATGTTGTGGTACTACCGATACGTGTAGTCTCACAAAGTCGGACATTTGTTTGTGAAACGTGTGTTTGATAGGAACTAGATTTTATTGTCTGTGTGTCATATTTTAACTAATCTTGATTCGACTGTATGTACTTTAAATAAAATAACTTTTCTAAAGTACGTTTTGTTACAAATTTATTCTTAACGAAGTACAAGTCCATTTATATCTGTGAATTTCTTTTGACTAAGAGTTTGGTGAGCGTGGGGGATCTTGTTGATGGCTTTCTAGCTTAAATTACGTCACCGAAGGCACACAAAAAAAACTAAATATTGACAATTAGAAAGTCATAACCAGTTAGGCTAACAATCGAAAGTAGCGCACTGCCATTGCGACTTGATGTAGCCTTAAACTGTAATGCCATTTTATTCGATGTTGATTCTACCCCACGTTTTTGCCCTTAATTTCAGGCCACAGTGCCTCCTTGGTGGTTGATGGGCCCAGAAATCCAAAGCCAACCTGGACATGTGGCATGGGGCATGTGGACAGAATCAACAGTCGAAGGAATAGGAGAAGCTTCAGTGTGGCTTACAAGCTGCGGGTGGTGCAGGAAGCTGAAAAGATTGGCATAAGGGAAGCATCTGAGAAATTTAACATACGCTTGGACTCGATCTTGCAATGGCTTCTTAAGAAATCGAGTCTTCAAACAACTCTGGAAATGTTTTCTGGCAGGAGACGCAAATATGTTAGGAAGGACGCTGCTGGCAATTTACTCTTACAAACATAACTACCACATGGACATTGCAGACTTTGGAGGAGTTGCAGTGCTGATGCATGCCTGGCAAACGTGGCTAGCCTGGTTCCATTGTTTGTCAAATGTTAGGATGTGCTTTTGCAATCTCACGAGCCTTATTGGCCTACGTAATTGGAAGATGCATTGGGGTGATTAATACAGTGATTCAAGTTTTTCTCAATTAGAAAAATCCAAGTTGCCTGGTTTCCCCATTAATTAGTCTATAAACTTTTTGTATCTTATTTGTCCTAATCTAAAAAAATATATTTTGCCACTTTTAGTTTTTTTGAAAGTCTTTAGTATTTTTTATATCTTTTAATGGGGGAAATGTTTCAAAGATTTAATTTGACTTTTTGATAAACGTTAGTACTTTGGCAACTATGCATGAGTGAATGTAAAGTGTAAATTTTGAGGAATTGATGGGATGAAGGAATGCTTTTGAAAGCGGCAGTATTTTGTATTGAAAGATTTATGATCGAATAATTATAGCTGAACTAAGTGTTTAACTTGCAGCTTGTACGTACAACAAAGCTTTTCTATAACTGCGTAGACCCAGAACATGCTGATGTGCTAAATAGATGGTTGCGTAGGAATCTAGTCAAAGTAGAATCCTGGATTACTGGTACATCTATAGTATTAATTTAATACAGTAGTTTTAGCTCATGCAACCGGTAATGCATTAATTAGCTTTATTCCAGTTCTGTATAATCTTGTCACACATGAGCCTTTACCAAAGCATCCCAATATGCACTGCAATGCAATGTTAAAGGATCATCAACCAATAGGGAATGCTAAACTGTGATAAGCTTATTGAAATCTATATTGCATGCATGATTTAATAATATATTAGTATTAAAGTGCTTATAATGTTGCAGCTGCTTCTAGGTGGGCAAAATTATCCTCTTTCGCGATGCCAGCATGTCCAAAAAGTTCTCGCATGTTACCACCACAAAATAAGCAGTTGATGCAAGTTTTAAATATTAAAGAGATGCCAGTTCATATGTCTATTTTAACCTACGTTTACTTATGAGAGTATGCATTTTCTTCATTTTTATTTAAATATAGTGTCATGATGTGGTAAAATGACAACAATTTAAATTTAATGCAACAGGGTTTAAAAGTTATGGTCTGAATATTCTGTGTTTCATATGGCATTAACTGGCACAAATCAAAAGGCATTTCTTTGTGAACTGATTATCAAGGACTAATTTAAACCTCGGATACAAACTATCACACAATGGATCATATTCTTTTGGCAACTAATATTATTGTTAGTATTAATCTATATAAATTGGTAGGAATTCCTCAATGGTATTGTTTGGAACACTTGAAACCACTGAAACAGGCTATTTAGAGATGCCTGTTTTGTAACAGTAAACTCTTGACCATTTAATTTTTTTCCATTCTAGAATGGTATCAATTCCAACTGGTGGAGAATAATTCTGATCTAAAATGTCCGAAGATTAGAAAGAACTACAATCACAATGATGACATGAGGCTGGCTTGCATAGCAGTAGCTAATGGCCTGAGTTTCCGAGCTGCAGCCAAACAATACCATTTGACACCATGTACCCTCTGGCGTCACTATGTGGGAAAAGTAGGGCAGAATACCATAAAATAGTCCTTCCTTGCAGTGTTTTGCATAAGAAAAACTAGTTAGCTGTGAGTATATGATACATACAAAACTAACTGAACCAACAGCAGATCTACGTTCCATGTTTTCTTTTCACAAGATTAGCAACATGTCTTATACGAGCCAGTTGATGATTTCATGAACACAGATGTAGTGGATTTGAGACATTGACAGAATGATTGATATTTTTAATAACTTGCTGTATAGTCATAAGAGATTTAATTAAGCTAGGTGAAGATGGTATCAAATGCCAGTACTGCACATGCACTTTTGTTTAATTAACCAAAGAAACTGTGTTTCAGTTCATATTAATAATATTTGTGTTATACGGTGTAAATGGACAGTATTGCTAGGGCATAGATATGGTGTGATCCAACATGATGATTCATGTCTGTTGGCATATGACGCATATCTTTGGATATATAAGAATGGAAAATGTGTTTCTTATATTTAAATTACTAGTCATAACCTTTTATTTGATAGACGCATATTTTTTTTTTATACTATATAAAGAGCATGCAGTAAATTTAATAGTTCTCGCTACACTCGAGAAAATGCCAAAAACATGTGCGTATGTGTACTATTGTACGTCATTTGTGTACAATGTAATTGCTCTGAATAAAAAAAATGTATTTGCTATCAACGCATTGCCTGAGCTATCATATATCTTGTCTACAAGTTTATATAAACCTGGTTTACTATAATCTCCATATATATATTTGTTTGTAAATTGCAAATGTCGCTAATACGTGAATGCAAACTGGCGGACGTCGAGCATCTCTTGACAAGGGATGAAGATTTGCCATACAATGTTTAGTATGGAAAACTTATTCAGAAGTTATATGTTTGAGTTAAATTTAGCGTCCAATCACTGTTACAGTGGCATTGCTTTCGTCATGTGGTGAGTGCGTTGACCATGCATGCCAAATTTGCGAGCGCCACTAATCTGTGAGTGGACAAATTCAAATTGCATGGTTTATGGTGGTGTGCCCGAGGTGGTCTTCCTAGGCTTTCCCAGTAAATGAGTCCCATTTATGCCACTAAATATAACAATTACAAGTGGATATTTTTTCTTGTAGTTATGTATATAAGAACTCCCACATTGGATACACCACCTACTTCCATTACATGGGCAAATTATGATGGCCGCCTTAAAGAAGCTACAGAAGCAGTGGAAAACGGGATGTCACTACGCCAAGCATCACGACAATTTGGCATTACGTACTCCTCCTTTTGGCGACATTGCTACCTTAATAATTTAACAGGAACTCATCATAACGATGTATCACAATTGTGAGCAATGTCTTTCAATGAGTTTATTCCTATTATAATTTGTGTATGGAAAGGATAAAAGTTAAAAGTTGTATAACTAGTATTGGGCAATATGGTCAAGCTGCCAGGGACAATGACCAAGGAAATGCAGTCTAGTATTTTTTTTAAAAAAATGTTATTGAACATTAATCCCCCAGTTGGGGGAAGCGCCGCAGTCTAGTATTATAGTCGGTTGTTGTTTTGATTTTTACAAATTTATATCACGTAAATGTAGCAATGCCATGTCAATTGATCAGTACGTTTCTTTGATCAAATGAGGGCGACGTTGGTTTTGGTGGTTATGCTATGTTCATGTCATATCCCACATTAAAAAAAAGTCTTGAACTTTAAAAATGCTCTGCTTGCCGAATTATATTCCAGTATATTTGATTATTAACTTAAATGCCGTTTGGCCTGTAAATCAACTCAAATCAGTTGATTATTCGTAAAGAAAAATGAGATAAGCTGTATATACAAATATTATTTTCAATATCAACGCAGTAAGTAGTGGATAGATATTATGCTGGCTACAGAAACAATCCCCAATTTGTAAATTCCTGATCCTGTTTCTCTTGATGGCCTTTCTTTGCCTTTCTGTTAAGGTTTGATGTCAGTGTCTTCTAACTAGATTAATGCACGACAAATAAAGCATATCCTTAGTTTGGTGTAACTTGTCCTAATCGGTTTGTTCTTAAACATTCTTGATTCTGACTAAGTCCCAAAAAAAAAAAAGCACTGTGCTAGGAATAATGTTTTGTTTGTAAGTTTCAGTTTCTTACTTTCAGATTACCTTAATCTTTGTGGATGACTGCTTGTATTACATCCTAGTCACTTTCTATTGTATACCACTGCTTTAATGTCAATAAATGTAACTATTATGTGTCTGTGTTGTGTACATTTTTCTATTCTGATATTTTGGGATCAATGGCATTTATGTGATAGCTTTTAAGCTACGTGAATTTGTACAATTAATTACAAACTGGCTGAACGCGTGATTTAAACTTCTGATGCTTATGTTATCGAAGTATGAACTCCGGGTCGTCAAGCTAAGAAATATCATTAGCATCACACGACTTGAACGTAAAACTAAGCGCCGCGTTAAGCTGACTATAGCTTCTAGGCTGTTCATTTTCATAGCCAATTATTAATGACACTTCCCCTTATGTTAACTTTACAGTTGTTGCACCGAGATCATGCTAGATCTTAATTATTAATAATATCATTTTAGGGGGTCGCAGGTCTTCGAAATCGGGAAAGAAAAAGACTGATACCTATGATAGCAACATATCAGACGAATCCCAAACAAAACACAAAAATCGGAAGCAGCATCATAGTTCTGTCGAAATTAAGCCGCACGTTAGGGTAAGTACATTTAAATTGTCTCTTGTTGATGGTTTCGGAATGCGATGTGGGGAAGATGACTTGTTTGAAAAATCAAGTTTTGATTATTTGTTCTTAAAAATAACGTACCATTTTTGACCTGAACAATTCCAGAAACCTGCTAATTCATTTCAACCCGAAGTGTCTCAAAAAATTAATTTTAAATTTCAATTAGCTGTGGTTTGGAGACCTTAAAATTTAGCCCCACATATTTCATTTCCGTCGCCACAACCTACTTGGCAGTTAGAAAAAGGTGTTTAGCATAGTCATTTCTAACCCACTTTCTGGTTTTTTTTCTGCAGACACACCAGAGAAACTGCATAATGGAACTGATAGAAGTCGCTTCCAAACTAATTGATGAAGCGAGCGTTACAGAAAAAACGTCTGCCCGTGCAAGTGAAACCCACCTGAGCCGTAACACCGTCAACTTAACTAGAAAATGTCAGGAATTACTGAACAAGGCCAACAAATTGAAGGCCGAAAACCCTGCATTTCACTTCAAAACTACATCACTGCAAAGAGAAATCAACGATACCAAAGGTAATATCCCCAGTTTGTTAATATCTTTCTGCATTGGCAAAAATGGCCGAATCGCGACATTGAATTTTCTAAACGCACATTTCAGACCTGAAACAATTGATGTCCGGACTTGGAAAGCTAAAAAATAGCCTTAATGCTGCTATTAACGTAAAGGAGGACTCGAAACAAGAGCGGTCGAAGACAGAAGTGCTATCTGACAAGGATCAGGCAAGGAAACACCTGCAAAGTTTTGGAAATTTCTTGCAAGTTCTAATGACCAAAAATAGTGACAAATGACATCTTTTACTTTATAGGTTGAGCTCATAAAAGACAGCGGCGTGTATTTATCCAGACACAAAATAACTGCATGCCGAGATGCTGCAAATCCTCAGATTCTGGTGCGCAATCTGGTGACTGCATGTTTCCCAATGGAGGTGTTGCTCACCTCAACAGTCAGAGGAAAACGAAAATCAAAGGAAGTCGATTTCAGACCGGCACTAGACCCAGTGATTATCGATGCAATATTAGGTAAATCACGACACGCTTGCAAATTTGCTAATAATATGTGGGATTTTTTTGTTTAGCCAAAAGCTGATATTTGTTTCGTTTTGCATCGTTTCAGAATATGCGTGCCAGAAGTTCAATCTTCCTAGGCCATTTGCAGATGCTAAACTGGTCCGCGCCATCGGTCAGAAATTGATTGATTTGCGGAGCACCAAGCTTTCATACATTAGTCACCCAACTTCATGAAAAGAAAAGTGTATTTAAAAAGTTATGTTTTTGTGGTTAATGGACATTGAAGTATTCAAGCGGTTAATACTCTATTAATAATTACCGGTACCATATGTGTAGTTTTATGTATGTTTGGAATCTCTATTAGTATATGGCCATTTGTAGCCCTAAACGTTTACTATGTATTGTGGAATTTCACCGCACATCTTTGCATTTGATCATCCCTGCCCCAAGTCAGGCGAGGGTACATCGCGCGTGAAAAGATTTCATTATTGGACTTGGCATTTATTCTCGGTTATTTCACAAATCTTGCACCCTAATCATGTAACGTTGCTAGATATGTTTTCATAATGAATTGCATTGGGAAATAAAGTGTAGTAACTATAACGTGTTGCCTGGCATTATTTTCATGGCTTTTTTTGCACTAATGTATTATATATTCATGTAAAATCAAGCAGCCGAATTAATTGCAACAATGTCATGCGGCTAGATTTTATGCTGCATTAAACAGTCGCGTGTGTCGCATGGTGTTAGGTCATGACTGGCACTTTACACTCTTACAGTAAGAGGGATATATCGTAAGATGTGATAATAATTCTAACATAAGGTATCAAGTCCGAGATGATATGTCTTGATATCAACAGGTCTTTACGTTGCAGAAAACGGTGTTGGAATATGAATGATCTCTTAAGTATTTTTGATATTATTTTTGATGAACGGAAAGGTACTTGGCATGGTCCTTTATGGGGAAAATTATCCTGTTTTAGCTTTCAGTCGATTAGATTATTGAATTTTTAAGTATGAAAGAATAAAAGAACGAAAACATTCAGTTTCTGAGGAATTCCATAAGAAACTGAACATTTTTAGACTTTTTTGTATCTAGAAATGCAGTAGAACCTCAATTATCCAAGTTCTTGTGGATCGAGCCTACCTCTAATAATATGGCGGTTGGGCGTGGCCATTTCGTTTTCAAAATAAATTATACTAGCATTTTTAGAATTTGTATTGTATTATATAAAGGCTTATACATGCATACACTGTATGTAAAAGCATTTTAAAAACAAATGTATTAAATATATTTTAAACTTGTTTTTAAATAATTCATTGGTTTTTTTTAAAAAAAAATGATGGCACATATGCTCTGTATTACACACGGCTTGGATAATCGCGCTGCGGCATAACTATTATGTATTATAAGCCAACAATGTTTAGGGGTACTCTTTTTTTACCTTGATCTACGTATTTATTGTTGGTATAGTTAGGTTGTAAATATTCCTCTGTAATCTTGAGTTTCACCCTATAACTAAACGCATTGGAACAGAAAAAGTAGCAAGTTTTAATTCTTTATACTGGCACGTAACATCCCTGCTTGCTTTTGTCTGTTGTTCTTAAATTGTGCTGCAGCAATGCGCGTCCTAACGCCTTGATAATATTGTGAACTACTGATGTCTAACATCCTAATATATCTTGTCTGTAGATTCATTTCAACTCAGGTTCAGTGGTAACAGTCGTGTTGAAAATCGGGGAGGGTGGGCCAGTACGAAACAACAAATCGAAGAAAGTATGAAAAAGGCAGCTATTGAAGTGCTTCGCAACCGCTTTTCAATCAGGACTGCATCGCGCGTGTTTGCAATTCCCTATAAGATGCTCCATGTTTACGTCAATCGCATCGAACGAGGATTAGACTCCTACCCAATGCCTGCTTCGGCTACTTGACACCAGTGTAACATTGAGAACTTGTAGTTTTTGTATACGCGTTCGAAATAAATAAAAAGTAGGTCTGCATCAAGATCAAGATCTTTCCAACCAAAAATAAACCAACTCTTTTAACTTAATGCTGCTTGTATGTTATGCTATTGTCGCTCTAATGTTAACTGCGTTTGTTGCTGTTAAAAACTGGTATCATGAAATTAATATCACTTGGAAGTAGTACAAGTAATAGACTGATAAAATCAAATCGTCATACTATGTATGCTAACTCGTACTACTTTCTAGTCATGGTTTTGTATAACTGTGTGTATGTAAATTTGTAATAATGGAAGCTACTGTATGGGCTTTTACTTTGCAAAACGCGTCTTGGGGATAAAACAAGATGTGGAAGGGCAAGTGTTAAATTTAGTAAAAATGTAATATTTTTATTAAAATAGTACTAGTAGTAGTGGTGTTCCAATAAAATTTAAAAGACAGAACTATACTTGTGAATCTTTCGAAATTTGTATTAACCACTAACACTATACTTGGCCAGGTGATGTCTTGATGATGAAATAAGTTATTTGCAAAATATGTAAAAGGGAAATTTCATATGAAAATTAAATTTGGTAAAAACGTATGGTAAAAACTGGTATGGTGTTCCATTTTAAATTCCAAATTTAAAAGCCAACTATATGCTTGTGAATCCATTCGAAATTGTTATCACACTCTCACAACTACAATTCTGTTTATAAATCATTGCTTTGGAAATTCCTATTTGTATGGTTACATTTGTGGTCAACTATTCGCGATGGTGTCGTTTAATCAAGAAAAGAAACACTTACATTACTTAAATTAGGATGTATGCAAATGCTGATCGCCATTTAAAATCTGAAGTAGTATCACTTGTTAATCCCCAGTAAATTTTTTGAAAAACATATTTTAAAAATTGAAATTCATAATTTTCTTTAAAAAAAAAAAAGTGGAGGTATGAGGGGGCATACCCAAAAAAATGTTCAAAGTACTAATTTTTTAAAAATTAGAATTAAGTTAAGGGTAGGATACTTTTAAAAGAGAATTTTTTTTAATAGAATCTGTAAATTTCCCTTTCATTTCAGAATTTTGGGTCTCGGAAAATCAAAAGATCGAAGTAAAACGTGAAATCCCAGACAATTTTGACGAATGTGTAGACACATTAATGGCGCGTAGTAATATTTTGACACAACGACTTGAACAGATTATTGGCGATTCTGGCATCTGGAATGCCTCTCTGGTTCAGTGTCCCGAATGTTTTCGTTATTTCAGTCGAAAAGACTCGTTGCAACGCCATTTTCATAAACAACACCCTTGCTCGTACAAAAGCATACCAAACGCAAGAAGAAAGCGATTTAAGAGATGAAGTACGCTGTGGTTATTTACAAGCCACTCCAAAGGGAATATCCATGGATTTTACGCTTGGTTGATTGGGCAATATTTTTGTACAAAAATACGTGGTATCCATGGTGTCCCTGAAAAAAGTGCCACAAATTTTTCATCTGTTCTAAATGCTTGTCACGTTTTTGGTTCTTTAAAAAATAACTACGTTAATCACTGAAAAGATAATTACTGTAAAATAGTTAGCAAGACTTGTAGATTTCCAATCCATTATTTCTTTATATTGGAGCAACGGTTCGGCTGTTAAGCCTTCATCAGGTGCTACACCTGCTCATTTGAAAATAGCTCCTAAGTTGAGGGCCATTATCATATCCATCTCCACATTTTAGTTATAATACATTATAATAAATTGTAATGCGTTTTGATACAGTATGTATTGTATAAACTACATACAATGTTTTCCGTGATATGCGGTATCTCTTATTTTCAAGATTTTACTGTATTTTCGGTTTTTATGCAATTCCATGGGGGGTATTGTTTATTATTTAGTCACGTGTTGTATATTACTTTATCCATTGGCACTTTTTTCTGGGATGCCCTCTAACTTAAACTGTCTAATGAGTTTTTCTGTAATCATAACAAAACTTCGTTTGTATTCAGACAACATTCTTTCTTATGAATGTTTTGGAATGTCTGAAAACTATATTCAGGCTATAAAGAGCATTCATTATCATTGCTGCCCATATCCATAATCGATATCAATGGATATTTCCTCCCCCACATCGCGAAGTGTAATAAGTGTATAAATCAGTCGTGTTACTTCCTAATTCCATGCTAAAATTCCAAAGTGAGTAATTTCTTCTTTGAATTTTGGTTTCATTGCAGAAATTCCGGTTTTAGAATTCGTGCAAACGCAAATGCTCCAAGGCTTCTCCCTGGTGTGTGAAAAATGCAACAATTCATTTATTTCGCCTGCTACATTAATTAGGCACCAAAAATACAGTAGGTGCAGCGATATAAACGAATTATTCGAATGCCCCGCATGTTCCAAAAGTTTTTGCCGAAAAGATTCCATGCAGCGGCATTACAATTCGGCGCATAAGACAGCAACAGTAGAGGATGTTTTAATTTTCAGTGAGGAACAGTTCGAAAATCCGTGAAACGGATAGTTAATATTGCATGTAATATTTTAAAGCTGTACCAATTTTGGAATGTACCACATTACTTATATAACTTCTCACCATTGTGTATTTGCATGTCGTTGTCAATAAATTCACCAATCTGGTTTTATCTTATTTTTTTTCTTTCCATTTCTTCATGTGTTAAAAAACGGTTTATTAGAATGTTTAAATTAGTCTAATTTCGACTGGAAAATGTGACCTAAAAAATAATAACGAAATCTTCATATAT